>WFAB01003930.1:0-11111 GCA_018977245.1 Lethenteron camtschaticum
AATATTGCAAAGCCGCATGGTCAGTGCGGACCAGGAATTTCCGTTCATACAGGTGTAATAAAAGGACTCGTCCCTGGTTCTGTCTCCGTGTCCTTTATTTGGGTTCGCGTTCTCTTCCCACACGGCTGTCTCACTCTCAGGCCCTCCGCTCGTCGCCGACGCTGCTGCCGCACCCGTCGTCACCAATAGCCTCTCTGCTGGTCTCCTCGTGTCGCTCCCGTAGCCTCTAGCAGCCTTGCTGCTGTTCCCACTCACGCAGCCCCTCCGGCTGCTGTCGCTCCCGTAGCCCTTTTGCTCTGCAGCCCCAGGCTGCTGTAGCCCCTAGCAGCCTCGCTGCTGTCTCCCACACGCAGCCTCTTTGCTGCACTCGCTGCTCCCAGCTTTCGCCCTCCGTGGCCTCACCCTCGTCCAGTCTCCAACCAACTCTCTTCCATCCCGCTGGCTGGCGCTGTCACCGATCCCCTCAGCCACAAGGCTGAGGGCACGGCGACCACCCAACGCGGTCTCCACTCTTCCCTTACCCGACTGGCCCAGATAGCTTCCTGTCTCCCCGCTATAACTTCTCCCCCACGTCACCCTGACTCCTCCCTCTCGGATCGTCATATCCGCCCCGCCCATTAACGCCCGCATTACACTACCCTCCCCCGTAGAGAAAATCCCAGCCGTCCTCGGCTGAAACAGAACAAAATAATGCGGGCGAAGGCATCACAATCAGGAGTCCCCCAGACACAACGGAGATTATAACAACAACAACACAAGCAACGAAAGGGGAGGTATCAGGAACTGGAACAGAACACCGGCCTGTCCTCCGCACAACAACAACAAGAATAAGAATGGCACAATGAACAACAACGGCAACTAACACGCAAGAACGGCCAACGCGCACAATCCAGAAATGTGATGTTTTAGTGCGTGTCCATGTTGCAGTTCCATCCGCTCGGCTCAAGTCCAACGTCAAAGAGCAAGTGGTAGAGCAGGAATGACGAACGGCGCTCAATTGCTCCTTCAAGTCCTCATCCAGCTAGCACACCAGGTAACACCCAGTGCGACGGGAGCTGAAGAATCTGTGACGAGAAGGAGAATCCAATCCCCTGAGGCACAGCACAACAACGCACATCCACATGTCGTACACGACAGCCACCCGGCCCCAGGGTAGTGGAGATGATGTAAATCCGGCCCGCTTAAAAAAAAACCCCAATAATTACCCAAATTAACCGCGATCGATGCCCCAGTATTTACATTTTAACAACAATATTATTTACACGTGACAACAACAACAAAAAAAAATCTGCTCTTACCCACCAGCAGTCCTCCCTTGAGGACCAGCACAGACCTCAGACGTACACAGCATGTACCCACAGTCACTCTCAACAACCCACAAAATGCCTAATCGCACACCCTCGCGTGGAGAGAGCCACGCTCCCCAGCGGTGACGTTTAACTCGCCGTAACCCTCACCGTGGTCGTCAACCCACAGCAACATCCATTTACCATACTCCCGGCTAGTGCCATTTCGGGGAAGAGCAGCACTCCGCCATGCTCCTCCCTTACTATCCCATCAGCGATGGACACACACCAGCCTCGTATAGTCTGACGCTTTATAGCCCAGGGAAGGTTCATCCCCCGGCAATGCCAGACCCCATGGACTCCCCCCACGGGGCAATGTTCTCTTATAGAGACAATAACACCCTAACCCAGATCCCGTGAGCCCCCAGCACACCAGGTTCAGTCTGCCACCGCACAACTGAACCATGACTCCCCGAGCCATATGAGCACATGGCCCATTAGTTTAAGACATACCACGGAGGTTTCGCCTCCGGGCTGTCAGGTCAGCCATCAGCCATAGGCCGATGTGACCACAACTCGTGCATCATCCAATCAACAATGGCAGGCATAACAGATGGAATATTTGCCCCACCGCGGTTTTTCCCGCGCGCTCAAAATGGCGTCCCCCTTCGCCCAGCGCGTTCGCGCAATATCTCGCGCGCACTCAAAATGGCGGCCCTTTCCGCAAAGCGCATCGTCGCCATACCCCGCGTGCGCGCAAAATGGCGGCCCAACGTGCGAACACGTGGCCAGTTTTCTCCATTCGTGCACCCCAGCTTCCCTTAGCTGGGGGTCACAAGACGCATCCCCCGTCACGTTATAACAACCCCACCAACGATAGACGCACAGCCCCAGCTTGCTGCGCACAGCTGTCATATCGTGGAATTTTTAACCAATATTTTACCAACCACATTGGTTACACAACCCAACTCGCCAAGCAACTCGTGGCTGCATGCGATCAACCGAATACGCGACGCCACTTGGCGCCAATTTACGGTCCCATTAGCATTAACCTTTGAGACACCCACAACGGCGTCATCGCGCACCCTCATTTTCAAAAAGCTCAATTACCCCTATAATATACACGCAATCTCGTGTGCACAACACCCATACAACCAAATTTTTGGGTCCCCCTCTATAATATACACGCAATCTCGTGTGCACAACACCCATACAACCAAATTTTATGGTCCCCCTCTATAATATACACGCAATCTCGTGTGCACAACAACCATACAACCAAATATTTGGGTCCCCCTCGAATTTGTTACCAATTTCCAACAGGTACGCACAATATAATAACAATCTCAATTCCAATAGTCAACCACTGCATCGCACCCCATAACCATACAGAACGGTATAACAGCACATGCAATCAGCATATCGCGATCACACGCGTACATTTAAGCACAATAGCAAGCAGATCTGCAGGCAACCAACACACATTTAATCCTGTCGTAACTTTGCAGCAACAACACAATTATTCTCTCTCTTGCAACAATCGCATCGCACACAGCACCTCGCAGCACAATACACCAAAAAATATATATATTTTTTTTTTCCCAATTAAGCCCATCGCACAAGGTAGCCCACAAATAATACAGCGCAAGATACCCGACGCTCCCAAGTTAATAATTAACTTCACCATCAAGATAACAACTCCACGCAGCAGCGCACACACACAATTTGACACTCAGCAAATACAGCAGACTCTCCGTCCATTCTCAACACACGCACACACTTATATTGACACCAAGCAACAAGCAGATAGCGCGTTCATCGTTATTACACACACATACACACAATCCGAACCGCGCTCCGCACAATCGAGTCATAAGAGAAAACCAAAATAGCCCCCCCCCGGCCCTCGAAAGATGAGTGAGGTGTGTGTTAAGGCCGGGTGCGTATCGTTATGACTCGCCCGGGGCTGCAGCAAGAAGAGGACGGCAGGGTGGCAACTTGAGACGCCTCGCAGAACTCGTTCGGCGACTTGACGGCTCCGTTGTCACGCACCCGAGCCAGGACGGGAAGCTCCCGCCCCAGCAGCTGCAGCATCGGCGTCTTCTCCTCGCAGCACCCCCTCGAAAACCAGCAGCTCACAGCAGGCTGCTCACCCCGCGGCACCTCCAGATGGCAGCGCAAGGCTGCCTCTCCGCCGCGATGTTGAAGATGGCGGCGTCCTCCCGCCGCGGTGAAGACAAGATGGCGGCTTCCCGCCGTTTCTCCCCTGCCACGCCCAAGATGGCGTCTTCGTGCCACGTGGCAATGGCGCTGGCAGCGCAGGAAAGGCAGAGGCCTGCGGATCACCACCGGGCCTCCCCGACGTCGTCCTCGGCGTGGTGAACTCACACAGTTGCGCCAGCACGATTTTCAAGGTCCCCATCTGCATCGCCATCTGTCTCCATCGTAAGTTGGCGTCCTCCGGCACAGACAGGTCCACCGACGCGGCGACACCTTGCTCACCCGGACCCGTACTCGTTCCAGAACGGATCTCCTCTTCCATCGCAGGCAGGTCCACCGTCTGAAGAAGGTCGTCGTCGTCGGATGATGTAGCAGGAATATTCTTTTTTTTCTTCTTTCTCTCAGTTGTTTTGAGATGCCGTTTCACTTCTGACTCCAGTGTAATAAAAGGACTCGTCCCTGGTTCTGTCTCCGTGTCCTTTATTTGGGTTCGCGTTCTCTTCCCACACGGCTGTCTCACTCTCAGGCCCTCCGCTCGTCGCCGACGCTGCTGCCGCACCCGTCGTCACCAATAGCCTCTCTGCTGGTCTCCTCGTGTCGCTCCCGTAGCCTCTAGCAGCCTTGCTGCTGTTCCCACTCACGCAGCCCCTCCGGCTGCTGTCGCTCCCGTAGCCCTTTTGCTCTGCAGCCCCAGGCTGCTGTAGCCCCTAGCAGCCTCGCTGCTGTCTCCCACACGCAGCCTCTTTGCTGCACTCGCTGCTCCCAGCTTTCGCCCTCCGTGGCCTCACCCTCGTCCAGTCTCCAACCAACTCTCTTCCATCCCGCTGGCTGGCGCTGTCACCGATCCCCTCAGCCACAAGGCTGAGGGCACGGCGACCACCCAACGCGGTCTCCACTCTTCCCTTACCCGACTGGCCCAGATAGCTTCCTGTCTCCCCGCTATAACTTCTCCCCCACGTCACCCTGACTCCTCCCTCTCGGATCGTCATATCCGCCCCGCCCATTTACGCCCGCATTACACAGGTACGGTCGGTATAATCGAACAAAATGGACAATGGCCAAAAGTTCCCGCCTTGTCACGCAATATCGCGTTTCTGCAGGAGATAGAACCCTGCTGCCATACGCCACCACCCTCTCAACACCGTCCTTACGTTGCGACAAAACGGCCCCAATGCCGATATCACTAGCGTCCGTATCAAGGATGAATGGCTGTGAAAAATCTGGGTTATCTAACGTAGGCGCCGTGGCGAGGTGGTCCCGAAGTGCCATGAAGGAACCTTCTTCCTCCGCCCCCCATTTAAACCTTTGATTTTTGCCAGTCAGAACGTGTAATGGTTTAGCCAACGTCGCAAAGTTCTTAACGAAGCGGCGATAATAGGAAGCGAATCCAATAAACTGCCGAACATCACCCACCGAAGTGGGTGTGGGCCACTCACGTACACACTTCGTTTTTAGAGGGTCAGTGGATACACCGTCCGAACTGACAATATGACCCAGGTAACGGACGGAGTGTTGCAGGAGGTGGCATTTCCTCGGTTTAAACTTAAGGTCAGCCGCACGCATTCTTTGAAAAACTGTCTCAAGGCGTTGGAGATGTTCCTCGAACGTGCGGCTAAAGACAATTATATCGTCCAGATATATGAGGCACGTTTCCCACTGCAGTCCCGTTAACACCAATTCCATGAGTCGCTGAAACGTGGCCGGAGCCGCGTTCAGGCCCATCGGCAACCGATTAAATTCAAAGAGGCCTTGCGGCGTGCGGAATGCCGTTTTGGGTTTTGACTCATCATCGAGGGGAAGCTGCCAAAAGCCCGAGGACAGGTCGAGGGTGGAAAAGAATTTAGCACCCGATAAAGCATCCAAAGAGTCATCCATCCTCGGTAAGGGGTACGCGTCCGCTACCGAGATTTTGTTCAGCCGGCGGAAATCAACGCAAAACCTCGTACCACCATCTTTTTTCTTAACCAGAACGACGGGCGCACCCCAAGGACTATTGGATGGTGAGATAATATCCGCCGCCAGCAATTCATCTACAGCCCCACGCACGTGTTCCCTTTCCGCCGGGCTCAAGCGGTGAGGGTGCATACAGACAGGCGGCGACGCACCGGTTTCAATATGGTGCGACAAAAGCGATGTGCGTCCGAGGTCCAAATCATTTTTGCTGAACACATCAGTGTACTGCAGCAACAGCGAACGCAATGCGTTCCTATGTTCATTTGACAGGGAAGAATTCTCTCCGCATAAATCGGCGATCCAGCGTTCTTGTGAACGATCATGCGGAGGCCCAACCGCGGGCATCCGAGCGCGCGGCGGTTTTTCACAAGAGGCGAAATCGGTAGTGGCGTGAGCCAGCACCGATCCCTCCGGAACAACAACTCGATCAGGTCCCCCATTCAAGACCTGTATGAAAGGTGCCTGACCCGGGCGCACGATCGTTTGTGCCGCCGCCAAAGAAAAATATTTCGAAACGGAATTCGATGGGGATAATAGCACACCTTTCGCATCCCTTCCCATTTGAAGTGGTTTTCGGTAACGTAGCGGAATAAGCATTTGTGCTCCCGATGGAACCTCCACCGTAGCCGCAACTACAGCAGTAACCGCGTTACCTGTAGGCGCCTTGGCCAGCAGGGAAGGCAGGAATGCCATCCTACGACCCCCCGGCATTTCCAAACAGTCCTGGTCGACCCGTATTCGCAACGGCATCCGACGCAGAAAATCAGTACCCAACAAGCATGGAACAGCTAGCGAGCGAGAAATTAACACTGGTCCTGCGGCGGTAATATTTCCGATAGTGATGCTCACATCCACCTGTCCGCAGATACCCATGCTCCCCCCATTGGCGGCCACACATGCATCATTAACTTTGCGTATTCTCGACGCAGGAATGGACAACAAATGAAAAATTACATCCGAAACGATGGTAGCCGATGCGCCAGTGTCCACCAAAATACGGACGTCAACGCCGTCGATGGTACCACGTACCGTCGACGAGCCCGACGCCGCAGCCACAACCCTGCGAGCCAACTTCTTCCACTGTGTAGCAGAGCGTGTCAATGGAGCAGGAGAAGTAAAATTACCCTGAGGAGTGTAAGAATGAGTGCGAGTGGATGAGTGATGTGACACGACCTGCCGGGTGTCCGATTTGTGCCGACTCGCCCGAGGTTGTTGCAGCTCGGCGACAGGTAGAGGAGAGGTCCCCTTGGCGGAGCAGGCGACAGCAGAGGTCGGCAGCAGCAGTCACGGGCGAAGTGGCCCGTCTGCCGCACTTGAAACACGCGGCCGACATCGGCCGGCGGTCGGACGACCCGGCCCTCGCCCGCGGTCGGCCCGTGTAGTCGCCCCGCTGGTCGCGCAGCCGCCGGCCCAGAACCCTATGCGGGACAGCAGCAGCCAGCATGTCGTCGTCGCCCGAGTCGTCGGAGCAGTGGACAACCAGTCGCGGAGACCACCCCAGAGGCGGCCCGTCGATCTCGGGTTTCCCCGTCCACGCCGCCATCTGGTCCCACAGCTTGATATTAAACTTAGCGTCCAGGCAGCGCGCCACCCACCGCGACGAAAGCGGTTCGTGGCCGCACACCGGTAGAGAGATATTGAGCTCCTGAGACAACTCCAGCATGCGGGAAAGGATGAGAGGATCCAAATGCTCGGCCATCGCGTCGGGGTAGGCGGCCATGGCCATCGACATCAGCGCCCCCCGATAGGCCAACGGCGATTCCTCCGGTGCCCGGCGACGCGACATAAATTTTCTGGTGGCCGATGTCGGCGGGTCGTAAAATTCCGCCATCTCTGTGAACGCATCCCACAGTGTCTTCTTCTTGGACGCCGGGATGGAGCGGAAGACTCCTAGAGACACATCATCAAGCAGCGTAGGCAGCGCTCCCAGCGCTTCTTCCTCCGTCCAGTTGACAGATCTGAAAGCTGACTCGAAACGCCACGTGAAAGCACCCCAATCGCCCCCGGCGATAAATTCTTTTATTTGTGGAAGGCGATGCCCGCGGTGGCAGGCGCGTGCCGCGGGCGTCTCCGGCCGTCGTTCCCGCTCTCCGCTCGGTGCAGACAAAATGGCGTCCGGCGGCCGCGTGGTTGTAGGCGCGCCCAAAATGGCGGCCGACGACTCCGGCGCAGCCGCTCCTCCCAAGACGACGACGTCCTCCCGCGTGGCAGGAGCAATGGCGGGTCCTGCTTCCATAGCAGGACCCCTTCCCGCAGCGTCCAGCTGATCGGCGATCTGGCGACCCACGGCTGGTGAGGACGCCACCGCGGTCACCAGGCTCAGCAGAATTGCGCGCAACGATTCAATCTGCTCCGCCATCAGCCGCCATTCGTCTCTCGGTCCTGCGGTGGTCGCGTCCTCCCCCGGTCGACGCTGAGAGGCGTCGAGGCGAGCGTCGTCAGCCGGCGGTACCAGGGCTGTAGCTCCCAACAGCTCATCTTCATCCGTCTCGACCTCTTCCTCCGACAGAGGCACGGGCAGGTTCTTTTTTCTGAGGTGCTTAGACATCTTGACGATCGTCCAAACAGTTGCAGAATTACTTCTGACACCAATGTAATAACCTTCCAGGAGACGGCTTCGGAATCAGTCCTTTTTATTTCCACTCCACCATACACTTTCCTCACTCACTCTCCATTGCTGGCAGACAACGAAGAGAGGACAGACTACGCACGAAGTCCCTTTCTCGCACGTGGCAACCCGAGGCCCCGTCCGCGCGTGACCCTGCTCTTGTTAGTTTCAGTCTGCTCGCGATCGTTCCCTCTCGCTCGCTCTTAAGACCTTCGTCACGTGGTTCCCCCAGCCAATCGTGTATGGACAGCTTCGACCATTCTCGATGGTTCCCTGTCAATCCCGGGACCACGCCCCTCATCCGGCTCCCCATTAGCTGGGGCCCCGAATGGCTAGGCCAAACACTTCTGATGACCTGTCGTGATGACGCATGGGCCATGGTCCCAATCTCAACCCTTATTGGCTACGAACAGGACCGGTAAGCCAATCCCCACGTGAACCCTCTATGGCTGTTATTACACTATTTTAATATACAGCTGCCAGCTTCACTCGCACTTAACTTCGTTCTGCGAGAAGCGACACCTGCTATCGGCATCGGTGTTTCGTTTCCTCACGACGCTCCGCCAGCCGGAACACGGCTGAAACCCAGCCCCGACCCAGGTTGAACTCAGACTTCTGCGACTCGAACGACCCCTCCTCGTTCCATCTCTCCTCGAGGCACGACGCGCCTCCGCTCTCTTGCGAGCCCCGTCGCAACACCGCGTCGCAAGCCGAGTTGTGAGACTGAGCACGACTCGAACAAACTGCTCTCAGACTGTCACTTTAACGATGTCTCGTCGTCCCATCTCTCCTCGAGGCACGACTGCCACACCTCTCTTGCGAGCCCCGTCGCAACACCGCGTCGCACGCCGAGTTGCGAGACCGAGCACGACTCGACCCAGACTGCTCTCAGACTGTCACTTTAACGATGTCTCGTCGTCCCATCTCTCCTCGAGGCATGACTGCCACACCTCTCTTGCGAGCCCCGTCGCAACACCGCGTCGCACGCCAAGTTGCGAGACTTAGCACGACTCGACCCAGACTGCTCTCAGACTGTCACTTTAACGATGTCTCGTCGTCCCATCTCTCCTCGAGGCACGACTGCCACACCTCTCTTGCGAGCCCCGTCGCAACACCGCGTCGCACGCCGAGTTGCGAGACTTAGCACGACTCGACCCAGACTGCTTGTTATGTGCGCCTGTGCCTAACTTAAAAACGTGACTCCCCTCTCTGTGCATTCCTTGCGAGCGGGCGACAAAACACAAACAGAGCGAGAAAAAGCAGACACCCCCGCGACCCCTCCTCGCGACCTTTCCTAACCCTCCAAGCATTCATGGGCCATCTGTTTGTGCTGCGGGGAGACAAAGACGGCCGTGTTTAACTCAAAACGTGAGCACCCTCTCCTCTCTCCGCGTCTCTTGCGAGAGAAAACAAACAGAATAAAAAAACAGATATCTTTGGAATGTCAGGCACCGATTCCCCCCTGTGACCTTTTTGCTCCCTCCTTGCTTGCCAGACCCCGCTGGAAGACAAAGGTGGCTGAGGAGATGTTTGCAATACATTTATGTGGTCCTGTGTGTTACATTTATTCTTGAATTATATTTTATGAGTTCCTTCGGTCTTAGTATCGTGGTTATCATTCGTCTATGTTTAATGAATATTCGTAATGATCCTCGTCACATTATTATTTTGGGGCTTCGCCAAGTTTAGTTCTCCAGAGATTGGTGTTTTATTCTGAGTTATATTTTAATGTCCTGAGGTTAAGTGTAACTATGTTTCCACTTAAGCTTTCTGGAATTCGTACTCTTTAGTTTTTAGGAAGGTCGTGTAGATAGGAAACATAACTAATAATAAAAAAATATTGTTTGTTGGTTAATTATCTTTGTAAGTTTCTACTTTTCGGTAAGGAAAACGTTAAGAAAACGCGAAGTTTCAACCGTTATTTACTCTGCACCTTATCTGTACATCTCCAGATGTCTTGGGAGGTTAGTGAATACATCTTTTGTCCATCTGGATGTCTATGACCTCTCTGTGACCGACTTCTTACCAGTTTAATGGCCGTTTCAAAGATTCCTGGTGTGCTTGTAGTGGGTTGTTTTCATTATTTAATTTAAAAAATATATATATAGATATAATTTTTTTTTTAATATTAATAATAGAAAACAGGGCATAGATACAACAAAACGAGGCCCAGTAACGCGCATGAGAGCAATCCCGGCCAATTTCTCCCGTTTGATGGGGTCTATCTGTAAAACATTTTCACTTTTTTTGGTGCACGTGCAAATCTGCTGGAAAAGCCTGTGGAAGTTTCGTGGCGTTCGTACGATATTTGGCGACGCTAAAATGAGCGTTTTGCCAGCTCGAGGGAATTCGGCGCGAGTGAAACGAGGGCCCGTAACGCGCATGAGAGCATTCCCGGCCAATTTCTCCCGTTTGATGGGGTCTATCTGTAAAAAATTTTGACTTTTTTTGGTGCACGTGCAAATCTGCTGGAAAAGCCTGTGGAAGTGTCATGGCGTTCGTACGATATTTGGCGACACTAAAATTTGCGATTTCCCAGCTCGAGGGAATTCGGCGCGAAAGAAACGAGGCCCCGTAACGCGCATGAGAGCAATCCCGACCAATTTCTCCCGTTTGATGGGGTCTATCTGTAAAAATTTAGACTTTTTTGAGTGCACGTGAAAATCTGCTGGAAAAGCCTGCGGAAGATTCACGGCGTGCGTACGATATTTGGCGACGCTAAAATGAGCGTTTTGCCAGTTCGAGGGAATTCGGCGCGAGAGAAACGAGGCCCCGTAACGCGCATGAGAGCAATCCCGGCCAATTTCTCCCGTTTGATGGGGTCTATCTGTAAAAAAAATTCACTTTTTTTGGTGCACGTGCAAATCTGCTGGAAAAGCCTGTGAAAGTTTCGTGGCGTTCGTACGATATTTGGCGACACTAAAATGAGCGTTTTGCCAGCTCGAGGGAATTCGGCGCGAGAGAAACGATGCCCCGTAACGCGCATGAGAGCAATCCTGGCCAATTTCTCCCGTTTGATGGGGTCTATCTGTAAAAAATGTTGA
>WFAB01003931.1:0-11077 GCA_018977245.1 Lethenteron camtschaticum
GTGGTGACGGTGTGGTGGTGGTGACCATCGCTATGGCGACGACGATGATGGTGGTGGTGGTGGTGAAGATGATGGTGGTGGTGGTGGTGTTGGTGTTGATCGCGACGAAGATGATGGTGGTGGTGGTGGTGGTGTTGGCGATGATCGCTATGGCGACGATGATGGTGATGGTGGTGGCGGTGTTGGCGATGACGAAGATGGTGATGGTGGTGTTGGTGATGTTGGCGTTGATCGCGACGACGAAGATGATGGTGGTGGTGGCGATGATCGCTATGGCGACGACGATGGTGATGGTGGTGGTGGTGGTGGCGATGATGACGAAGATGGTGGTGGTGGTGATGGTGGTGGGGAGGAAGAGATGAGGACAGAGGCTGTGGATGTCGGAGCGGACGACGGTCGACTGAGCGTTGGGGCAGCGGTGGTGGACGCTGAGATGGTGGAGGTGGTGGACGCCGAGATGGTGGAGGTGGTGGACGCTGGCCGGGGCGTCCTGCCGGAGATGGCCGCGCTGGACACCTCAGCGGTGTGCGCAGTGGGACCGCGGGAAGAGACGCAACAGCCTGTGAGTGTGACTGTGTGTGAGTGTGGCTGTGTGAGTGTGAGACTGTGTGTGTGTGTGAGTTACATGGGTCATGTAGCCCGCATGCCCAGCCACCGCATGCCTAAACAGCTTTTGTTCGGCCGGATCGAGGGGCTAGACGGGCGCGGCACGGGCTAGAGAAGAGATGGAGTGATGTGGTACAGGAGGACGTGGAGCTGAGTGGACTTGCCGATGACCGGTACCAGCGGTGTCAAGATCGGCCTCAGTGGAGGAGGCTCGTGAAGGACGCTACTGGGCAGTTGGAGGCAGTCGCCCTCCGACAACAACGGAGGGCGGAGGAGCGACGCTCACAACAACGAGCGGAGCGCCGGGCGGCTAAAGCACAGCAAGTTGGCACAGTAGGGGGCACAGGTGGTGCATCAGCCAGTCGTCTCGGTCATCTCGGTCAGTCGACCCGTGGCACCTGCTGGGTCTGTCACGTGACCTCCTGTCAGCAGCGAGCCTTCGACACTTCACGTGGTAGCCGGAAAGTGCATCTGGCCTGGCACAAGCGTCGTGGTGACGTCACCGTCACTTGGTGGCGAATGGCGCTACTAGCAGCACTTGCCCCTACAGCCCTGCTAGAGGCTACCTGGGGGAGCTTTGTCTGTGTGTGCATCATAGGTGGTGCTACTCGCTACTAGCAGCACTTGCCCCTGCAGCCCTGCTAGAGGCTACCTGGGGGAGCTTTGTCTGTGTGTGTGCATCATAGGTGGTGCTACTCGCTACTAGCAGCACTTGCCCCTGCAGCCCTGCTAGAGGCTACCTTTGTCTGTGTGCTCGCAGGTCGTGTGCAAAGAAGGTGCCGGTGAGTCCGTTCCAGTAGTTCCGGTGGCTCCGGCTCCTCCACGCAGCCAGCGCGTGTCCCAGATCCGGATCCGTAAGACGCCGGTCCGCTCCGGGACTTCCCTCACCCCCATGGGCCTCCCCAAGGCAAAGCGGTGAGCTCCAGGATCCTTTTTTTCCTTTCTCGCTGTCTCCGTTAACAAACTACCCCCGCTCCTTCACGTTCTGCAGATGTAGATGCCACTGGTTCTGCAGATGTAGATGCCACTGGTTCTTCACGTTCTGTAGATGTAGATGCCACTGGTTCTGCAGATGTAGATGCCACTGGTTCTGCAGATGTAGATGCCAATGGTTCTGTAGATGTAGATGCCACTGGTTCTTTACGTTCTATAGATGTATATGCCACTGGTTCTTCACGTTCTGCAGATGTAGATGCCACTGGTTCTTCACGTTCTGTAGATGTAGTTGCCACTGGTTCTTCACGTTCTGCAGATGTAGATGCCACTGGTTCTTCACGTTCTGCAGATATAGATGCCACTGGTTCTTCACGTTCTGTAGATGTAGTTGCCACTGGTTCTTCACGTTCTGCAGATATAGATGCCACTGGTTCTTCATGTTCTGTAGATGTAGATGCCACTGGTTCTTCACGTTCTGTAGATGCCACTGGTTCTTCACGTTCTGTAGATGTAGATGCCACTGGTTCTTCACGTTCTGTAGATGTAGATGCCACTGGTCCTTCACGTTCTGTAGATGTAGATGCCACTGGTTCTTCACGTTCTGCAGATATAGATGCCACTGGTTCTTCATGTTCTGTAGATGTAGATGCAACTGGTTCTTCACGTTCTGTAGATGCCACTGGTTCTTCACGTTCTGCAGATATAGATGCCACTGGTTCTTCATGTTCTGTAGATGTAGATGCCACTGGTTCTTCACGTTCTGTAGATGCCACTGGTTCTTCACGTTCTGTAGATGTAGATGCCACTGGTTCTTCACGTTCTGCAGATGTAGATGCCACTGGTTCTTCACGTTCTGCAGATGTAGATGCCACTGGTTCTTCACGTTCTGTAGATGTAGATGCCACTGGTTCTTCACGTTCTGTAGATGTAGATGCCACTGGTTCTTCACGTTCTGCAGATATAGATGCCACTGGTTCTTCACGTTCTGTAGATGTAGTTGCCACTGGTCCTTCACGTTCTGTAGATGTAGATGCCACTGGTTCTTCACGTTCTGCAGATATAGATGCCACTGGTTCTTCACGTTCTGTAGATGTAGTTGCCACTGGTTCTTCACGTTCTGTAGATGTAGATGCCACTGGTTCTTCACGTTCTGCAGATATAGATGCCACTGGTTCTTCATGTTCTGTAGATGTAGATGCCACTGGTTCTTCACGTTCTGTAGATGCCACTGGTTCTTCACGTTCTGTAGATGTAGATGCCACTGGTTCTTCACGTTCTGCAGATGTAGATGCCACTGGTCCTTCACGTTCTGCAGATATAGATGCCACTGGTTCTTCACGTTCTGTAGATGTAGATGCCACTGGTTCTTCACGTTCTGTAGATGCCACTGGTTCTGCAGATGTAGATGCCACTGGTCCTTCATGTTCTGTAGATGCCACTGGTTCTTCACGTTCTGTAGATGTAGATGCCACTGGTTCTTCACGTTCTGTAGATGTAGATGCCACTGGTTCTTCACGTTCTGTAGATGCCACTGGTTCTTCACGTTCTGTAGATGTTAGATGCCACTGGTCAATCGACCCGTGGCACCTGCTGGGTCTGCCCCGTGACCTCCTGCCAGCGGGCGTTCGACACTTCATGTGATAGCCTCAAGGTGCACTTGGCCTGGCACAAGCGTCGTGGTGACGTCACCGCCACCTAGTGGCGAATGGCGGTTGTTGTTGTTGTGTGTGTGTCAATGTGTGTGTGTCTATGTATATGTCTGTGTGTGTGTCTTTGTCTATCTGTGTGTGTGGGTCTGTCTGTGTGTGTATATGTCTGTGTGTGTGTGTCTTTGTCTATCTGTGTGTGTATGTCTGTCTGTGTGTGTATGTGTCTATGTATATGCGTGCGTGTCTGTCTGTCTGTGTGTGTATGTGTAATGTGTGTGCGTGTATGTGTAATGTGTGTGTGTCTGTCTATTTGTATGTGTATATGTCTATGTATATGTGTGCGTGTGTCTGTGTGTGTATGTGTATGTATGTGTGTGCGTGTATGTGTATGTATATGTGCGTCTGTGTGTGCGTGTATGTGTGTGTGTACGTGTATGTATGTGTGTGTGTATGTGTATGTATATGTGCGTCTGTGTGTGCGTGTGTGTATGTGTATGTATATGTCTGTGTGTGTGTCTGTGTGTGTATGTATGTGTGTGTGTATGTGTATATGTGCGTCTGTGTGTGTATGTATGTGTGTATGTGCGTCTGTGTGTGTATGTATGTGTGTATGTGTGCGTGTGTGTATGTGTGCGTGTGTGTGTGTATGTGTCTGTGTGTCTGTGCGTCTGTGTGTGCGTGTCTCAGGCTGAAGAAGTCCGAGTTCACAGTGGAGGAGATTTATCTGAACCTGAACTACGTCACCCCCGTCAAGCATCGGTCAGTGGCACAGCCTGTTGTGTGTGTGTGTCTGTGTGTCTGTGTGTGTCTGTGTGTGTTGGTCTATGTGTCTGTGTGTGTGTGTGTGTTTCTGTGTGTGTCTGTGTGTTTCTGTGTGTGTGTGTGTCTGTGTGTGTGTGTCTGTGTGTGTGTCTGTGTGTGTCTGTGTGTTTCTGTGTGTTTCTGTGTGTGTCTGTGTGTGTGTGTCTGTGTGTGTGTGTCTGTGTGTGTCTGTGTGTTTCTGTGTGTGTGTGTGTCTGTGTGTGTGTGTGTGTGTTTCTGTGTGTGTGTGTTTCTGTGTGTGTGTGTGTCTGTGTGTGTGTTTCTGTGTGTGTGTGTCTGTGTGTGTCTGTGTGTGTGTGTGTGTGTCTGTGTGTTTCTGTGTGTGTGTGTGTCTGTGTGTTTCTGTGTGTGTCTGTGTGTGTGTGTCTGTGTGTGTGTGTCTGTGTGTTTCTGTGTGTGTGTGTTTCTGTGTGTGTGTGTGTGTGTTTCTGTGTGTGTGTGTTTCTGTGTGTGTGTGTGTCTGTGTGTGTGTTTCTGTGTGTGTGTGTCTGTGTGTGTGTGTCTGTGTGTGTGTGTGTGTGTGTGTGTGTCTGTGTGTTTCTGTGTGTCTGTGTGTGTCTGTGTGTGTGTGTCTGTGTGTGTGTCTGTGTGTGTGTCTGTGTGTTTCTGTGTGTGTGTGTGTCTGTGTGTGTCTGTGTGTGTGTGTGTCTGTGTGTGTCTGTGTGTGTGTCTGTGTGTGTGTCTGTGTGTGTGTCTGTGTGTGTGTGTGTCTGTGTGTGTGTGTCAGTGTGTGTGTGTCAGTGTGTGTCTCTGTGTGTCTGTGTGTGTCTCTGTGTGTCTGTCACACACAGAGACACTGGCGATGATGATGACGCTGGCGATGATGTTGATGACGCTGTTACTGATGACGCTGATACTGCTGCTGCTGATGACGCTGATGCTGCTGCTGCTGATGACGCTGTTACTGATGACGCTGATACTGCTGCTGCTGATGACGCTGATGCTGCTGCTGCTGATGACGCTGTTACTGATGACGCTGATGCTGCTGCTGCTGATGACGCTGTTACTGATGACGCTGATACTGCTGCTGCTGATGACGCTGTTACTGATGACGCTGATGCTGCTGCTGATGACGCTGTTACTGATGATGATGACGCTGCTGATGACGCTGTTACTGATGACGCTGCTTGCTGCTGCTGCTGATGACGCTGGCGATGATGATGCTGCTGCTGATGCCGCCACCACCAGGCCGATAGAGACGATCTTCGAGGAGCCGCTGACGAGGCGAGTGCTGGGCACCGCCGCCACCGCCGCCACCACCGCCACCACCGCCACCACCGCCGCCACCACAACCGTCATGCTGATGAGCCAGCAGAAGCGGCGTCGCGCCGTGGAGTTCCGTGACTGCTCCCTGGAGCGGCGTAGAGCCCCCCGCTACACACGGGGGGGCAGGGGGGGAGGGGGCAGGGGGGCAGGGGGCAGGGGGGGAGGGGGCAGGGGGGGAGGGGGGAGGGGCAGG
This sequence comes from Lethenteron camtschaticum, assembly GCA_018977245.1. NCBI lineage: Eukaryota > Metazoa > Chordata > Hyperoartia > Petromyzontiformes > Petromyzontidae > Lethenteron > Lethenteron camtschaticum. The sequence goes on from WFAB01003931.1 coordinate 5,473, forward strand.
GGGGGGAGGCGGGGGGGGGGAGGGGCCGAGGGGGGGGGGGGACCCTTTCGCGATCCTCAAGGAGAAGCTGCGGTGTCTGGCCGCCGAGCTCGGAGACTAGGGGAGGGGTGTGTGTGTGTGTCACGTGTGGTGTCTGTGGTGTGTGTGTGTGTCACGTGGTGTGTGTCACATGGTGTGTGTGGTGTGTGTGTGTCACATGGTGTGTGTGGTGTGTGTGTGTCACATGGTGTGTGTGGTGTGTGTGTCACATGGTGTGTGTGGTGTGTGTGTGTCACGTGGTGTGTGTGGTGTGTGTGTGTGTCACGTGGTGTGTGTGTCACATGGTGTGTGTGGTGTGTGTGTGTCACATGGTGTGTGTGCTGTGTGTGTGTCACATGGTGTGTGTGCTGTGTGTGTGTCACATGGTGTGTGTGGTGTGTGTGTCACATGGTGTGTGTGGTGTGTGTGTGTCACGTGGTGTGTGTGGTGTGTGTGTGTGTCACGTGGTGTGTGTGTCACATGGTGTGTGTGTGTGTGTGGGGTGTACGTGTGGTGTGTCGTGTGTGTGTGGGGTGTACGTGGGTGTGGTGTGGTGTGTGTGTCGTGTGTGTGTGGTGTGTCGTGCGTGGTGTGTGTGTGTGTGGTGTGCGTGTGGCGTGGTGTACGTGTGTGTTGTACGTGTGTGTGTGAGTGGTGTGTGTGTGTGTGGTGTACGTGTGTGTGTGAGTGGTGTGTGTGGTGTGGTGTACGTGTGTGTGAGTGGTGTGTGTGTGTGAGTGGTGTGGTATGGTGTACGTGTGGTGTACGTGTGTGTGTGAGTGGTGTGTGTGGTGTGGTGTACGTGTGTGTGTGAGTGGTGTGTGTGGTCTGGTGTACGTGTGGTGTACGTGTGTGTGTGAGTGGTGTGTGTGTGAGTGGTGTGTGTGTGAGTGGTGTGTGTGTGAGTGGTGTGTGTGGTGTGTGTGTGAGTGGTGTGTGAGTGGTGTGTGTGTGAGTGGTGTGTGTGTGAGTGGTGTGAGTGGTGTGTGTGTGAGTGGTGTGTGTGGTGTGTGTGTGAGTGGTGTGTGTGTGAGTGGTGTGTGTGGTGTGTGTGTGAGTGGTGTACAGGTGTGTGTGAGTGGTGTGTGTGGTGTACGTGTGTTGTGTGAGTGGTGTGTGTGTGTGGTGTGTGTGAGTGGTGTGTGTGGTGTACGTGTGTTGTACGTGTGGTGTACGTGTGTGTGTGAGTGGTGTGTGTGTGTGTGTGGTGTACGTGTGTGTGTGAGTGGTGTGTGTGGTGTACAGGTGTGTGTGAGTGGTGTGTGAGTGGTGTGTGTGTGAGTGGTGTGTGTGGTGTGTGTGTGAGTGGTGTGTGTGGTGTGTGTGTGAGTGGTGTGTGCGTACCGCTCCCTATGGGGAGCGGTGGGTGTAGTGGTTAGCGCTACGCTGTGCTACAAACCTGGCGACCCGGGTTCGATTCCCGCTCACGGCCAACACCGGTGACGATTATCTGAACCGGTCCTGGGCCTCCCCTAGGTCGACTCAGCCTTAAATGAGTACCTGGTGAGGTGTGTAAACATTGTGCCACTGGGGAGACAAAGGCGGCCGGGCGTGGTGCTGGCCACCCACCCCCTCGTGTGCCACAGTGCCGGCCTTCATAGGTGCTACTCGCTAACAGCACTTGCCCCTACAGTCTGTTAAGGCTACACGGGGGATCTTTGTAGTAGTGTGTTGTATTGTTGTATAGTGCGTGTGTGTGTGTGATGTGTGTGTGTGACGTGTGTGTGTCGCACCACGTGTGTCGTACCACGTGTGTTGTGTCGTACCACGTGTGCCGTACCACGTGTGTTGTGTCGTACCACGTGTGTCGTACCACGTGTGCCGTACCACGTGTGCCGTACCACGTGTGTTGTACCACGTGTGTCGTACCACGTGTGTCGTACCACGTGTGTCGTACCACGTGTGCCGTACCACGTGTGCCGTACCACGTGTGCCGTACCACGTGTGCCGTACCACGTGTGCCGTACCGCGTGTGCCGTACCGCGTGTGCCGTACCACGTGTGCCGTACCGCGTGTGCCGTACCACGTGTGCCGTACCACGTGTGCCGTACCACGTGTGTCGTACCACGTGTGCCGTACCACGTGTGCCGTACCACGTGTGTTGTGCTGCACCGCGTGTGTCGCACGGTGTGTGAACTTCTTTCACACGCTGCGCTAACTTCACCAACAGCCTCATCATCATCATCATCCTCCTGTCTCCCTGCCTGGTGGGTTACCGCCCACCTCGTTACCTCGTTACCTCGTTACCTCGTCACCAATAAAGGAATTTTCGTTTTGTCAAGAAGTTGTCCACACGGCTGCCGTGCTCTGTCAATCCGTGGCGATGGTGGGGGTCGCGTGGGGGTCACGTGGGGGTCACGTGGGGGTCACGTGGGGGTCACGTGGGGGTCACGGGACCCCTCCCTGAGGGGGTCACGTGCGGGTCACGTGCGGGTCACGTGACCCCTCCCTAAGGGGGTCACGTGACCCCTCCCTGAGGGGGTCACGTGGGGGTCACGGGACCCCTCCCTGAGGGGGTCACGTGGGGGTCACGGGACCCTCCCTGAGGGGGTCACGTGGGGGTCACGGGACCCCTCCCTGAGGGGGTCACGTGGGGGTCACGGGACCCCTCCCTGAGGGGGTCACGTGGGGGTCACGGGACCCCTCCGAGGAGGTCACGTGGGGGGTCAGGCATCGTCAGGGTCACGGGATCGAACCCACGACCTCCTGCGTGCCTGGCGAGGTCGTCAACATCTCCCGGACACACGACGCAGCAGCAGCAGCAGCAGCATTCACCAGGGCAGCCTGCACGCTCCGAGCCAAGGTGGCCGCCTTTATTTCAATCGTTAGGGTCGTGAACAGCGTTCATCATCGTCGTCGTCGTCACGACGAGCTCGCGTTAACCACCACGCCTGGCCGTTCACGTGTAGACGTTCACGCGTTAGAGCAGAGGTCACAACCGGGTACCCCCGATACCCGTACCCTACCCGATACCCGGCTACCCGATACCCGGCCGGGTACGGGTACGGGTAGGCCGTGAGTCACTGGTGAGTCACCGTTTGTCACTCATTTCCCAACGTCTTGTCTCTTCTCACAATTCAAGTTCCTAGAATCAACCCACCCGCGCCTGCAACGTGGCTTCATCCCAGAGGTCGCAACCGGGTACCCGATACCCGTACCCTACCCGTACCCGGCTGGGTAGGGTACGGGTACGGCCGGGTACGGGTACGGGTAGGCCGTGAGTCACTGGTGAGTCAACCATAAATATGCTAAATCCCTCTGTTGATATGCAAATTCTTTTGTCAAGGCGCCCTTCCCCCTCCAACCCAGCAGCTTAAATATTCGCTGCCAAGCCTGGTGGTGTTTCATTCAGACGCTGTCTTCCCGACAGACCTGTTCTTCACCTGAGGACGGCTGCTTGCGTTGTGGCCGAAACGTCGTGAGAATTATTTTATTATGTTTTATTATTTTATTATTTCCCTTCTACGTGACTTTACTGAAAGAACCCATAAGATGGTGAGTCACCGTTTGTCACTCATTTCGGGTAGGGTACGGCTACCCGTTTGCGACCCTGGTGGGCCGGGTACGGGTACACGGGTAAGGAATCAAAACTCGTTTGCGACCTCTGGTTCTACGTGTAGATGTTATACGCGCGTGTGGATGCTCTACACGCGTGTGGATGCTCTACACGCGCGTGGATGTTCTACACGCGTGTGGATGTTCTACACGCGTGTAGATAGATGTTCTACACGCGTGTAGATAGATGTTCTACACGCGTGTAGATAGATGTTCTACACGCGTGTGGATGTTCTACACGCGTGTAGATAGATGTTCTACACGCGTGTGGATGTTCTACACGCGTGTAGATAGATGTTCTACACGCGTGTAGATAGATGTTCTACACGCGTGTAGATAGATGTTCTACACGCGTGTGGATGTTCTACACGCGTGTAGATAGATGTTCTACACGCGTGTGGATGTTCTACACGCGTGTAGATAGATGTTCTACACGCGTGTAGGATGTTCTACACGCGTGTGGATGTTCTACACGCGTGTGGATGTTCTACACGCGTGTGGATGTTCTAGATAGATGTTCTACACGCGTGTAGATAGATGTTCTACACGCGTGTAGATAGATGTTCTACACGCGTGTAGATAGATGTTCTACACGCGTGTAGATAGATGTTCTACACGCGTGTAGATAGATGTTCTACACGCGTGTAGATAGATGTTCTACACGCGTGTAGATAGATGTTCTACACGCGTGTAGATAGATGTTCTACACGCGTGTAGGATGTTCTACACGCGTGTGGATGTTCTACACGCGTGTAGATAGATGTTCTACACGCGTGTAGATAGATGTTCTACACGCGTGTAGATAGATGTTCTACACGCGTGTAGATAGATGTTCTACACGCGTGTAGATAGATGTTCTACACGCGTGTAGATAGATGTTCTACACGCGTGTAGATAGATGTTCTACACGCGTGTAGATAGATGTTCTACACGCGTGTAGGATGTTCTACACGCGTGTGGATGTTCTACACGCGTGTCGAGGTTCTACACGCGTGTGGATGTTCTACACGTTGCCCAGCGCCTCCCGTAGCGGATCTTCTGTCCGGGCCGGACGCTGAATCTGAACCTTGCGGGGGCCTCAAACAGCAGCACGACGGTTGACCCCAAGTTGAACTCCCCCAGCGGGTGACCCTTGTCCACCCTCAGGCCCCCGCAGCGTCCCCAGCCTCCACCCGGCCACGACTCCACCTCGTTGTCCACCTCGTTGTCCACCTCGTCGTCGTCGTCGTCCACTAACCTCGTCGATATTCTGCCGGGGGTCAGTATGGCAGCGATCGGTCCAGTGGTCAGTCCGTTGGTCAGTCCATTGGTCAGTTCATTGGTCAGTTCACTGGTCAGTCCATTGGTCAGTTCATTGGTTAGTCCACTGGTCAGTCCATTGGTCAGTTCATTGGTTAGTCCACTGGTCAGTCCATTGGTCAGTCCATTGGTCAGTCCATTGGTTAGTCCACTGGTCAGTCCATTGGTCAGTCCACTGGTCAGTCCACTGGTTAGTCCACTGGTCAGTTCACTGGTCAGTCCATTGGTCAGTCCATTGGTCAGTCCATTGGTTAGTCCACTGGTCAGTCCATTGGTCAGTCCACTGGTCAGTCCACTGGTTAGTCCACTGGTCAGTTCACTGGTCAGTCCATTGGTCAGTCCATTGGTCAGTCCACTGGTCAGTCCACTGGTCAGTCCATTGGTCAGTCCACTGGTCAGTCCACTGGTTAGTCCATTGGTTAGTCCACTGGTCAGTCCATTGGTTAGTCCATTGGTCAGTCCATTGGTCAGTCCACTGGTTAGTCCATTGGTCAGTCCATTGGTCAGTCCACTGGTCAGTCCACTGGTCAGTCCACTGGTCAGTCCATTGGTCAGTCCATTGGTCGATCCATTGGTCAGTCCACTGGTCAGTCCATCAGTCAGCTCGTCCCCGTGGGGGTCGCCGCGAGCGGTGGGATGAGCGGTGGGGGGGGTCACGAAGCAGCGGTCCACGAACGGCACCCTGGGGTGGTGGGCGGAGTTAGTCTCCAGCTCCTGGGGGGAGGAGGAGGGG
>WFAB01003932.1:0-11069 GCA_018977245.1 Lethenteron camtschaticum
AACAACAACAACAACCACAAGACAACTTAGATTAAGGCCATCAGTCTAACTCTGTACTACAACAACACAAACAACAACAAACAACAACCACAAGACAACTTAGATTAAGGCCATCAGTCTAACTCTGTACTACAACGACACAAACATGGCTAAACCAATACACTTTCAAAAATCACCAAAATAAAGCCATTAAAGTCAAACAACAACAACCAACAACAACCACAAGACAACTTAGATTAAGGCCATCAGTCTAGCTCTGTACTACAACAACACAAACAACAACAACAAGACAACTTAGATTAAGGCCATCAGTCTAACTCTGTACTACAACAACACAAACAACAACAACCACAAGACAACTTAGATTAAGGCCATCAGTCTAACGCTGTACTACAACGACACAAACATGGCTAAACCAATACACTTTTCAAAAATCACCAAAATAAAGCCATTAAAGTCAAACAACAACAACCAACAACAACCACAAGACAACTTAGATTAAGGCCATCAGTCTAGCTCTGTACTACAACAACACAAACAACAACAACAAGACAACTTAGATTAAGGCCATCAGTCTAACTCTGTACTACGACACAAACATGGCTAAACCAATACACTTTTCAAAAATCACCAAAATAAAGCCATTAAAGTCAAACAACAACAACCAACAACAACCACAAGACAACTTAGATTAAGGCCATCAGTCTAACTCTGTACTACAACAACACAAACGTGGCTAAACCAATACACTTTTCGAAATCACCCAAATAAAGCCATGAAAGCAATGAAACAGTGATCATAGGAACTGACGGAATTTTCACAATAAACGACATAAACAACATGTACCACCAAACCCTGCAGCCATAGCTGGCTGCATGAGTCACTCCACAACAGCAGGAGCATCAATCGGAGTGTAATGGGTTCCGGAGACACTTGTAGAGGTATCTTCTTTATTACAAAACTACACTCCAACAGTCCTGATACTCTGTTACAGCCTAGGTACACTGCCTAGGTACACAGCCTAGGTACACAGCCTAGGTACACAGCCTAGGCACACAGCCTAGGTAGACAACCTAGGTACACAGCCTAGGTACACAGCCTAGGTACACAGCCTAGGCACACAGCCTAGGTACACAGCCTAGCGTACACAGCCTAGGGACACAGCCTAGGTACACAGCCTAGGTACACTGCCTAGGTACACAGCCTAGGTACACAGCCTAGGTACACTGCCTAGGTACATGGCCTAGGTACACGGCCTAGGCACACGGCCTAGGCACACGGCCTAGGCACACGGCCTAGGGACACAGCCCTGGTACACAGCCTAGGTACACAGCCTAGGTACACAGCCTAGGTACACAGCCTAGACACACAGCCTAGACACACAGCCTAGGTACACAGCCTAGGTACACAGCCTAGGTACACAGCCTAGGCACACAGCCTAGGCAGACAGCCTAGGCACACAGCCTAGGCACACTGCCTAGGCACACTGCCTAGGCACACTGCCTAGGCACACAGCCTAGGGACACAGCCTAGGTACACAGCCTAGGTACACAGCCTAGGCACACCAGCCTAGGCACACAGCCTAGGCACACAGCCTAGGCACACAGCCTAGGCACACAGCCTAGGTAGACAGCCTAGGTACACAGCCTAGGCACACAGCCTAGGCACACAGCCCAGGCAGACAGCCTAGATACACAGCCTAGGCACACAGCCTAGATACACAGCCTAGATACACAGCCTAGATACACAGCCTAGGTACACAGCCTAGGTACACAGCCTAGGCACACTGCCTAGATACACAGCCTAGGTACACAGCCTAGGAACACAGCCTAGGAACACAGCCTAGATACACAGCCTAGGTACACAGCCTAGGCACACAGCCTAGGTACACAGCCTAGGTACACAGCCTAGGTACACAGCCTAGGCACACAGCCTAGGCACACAGCCTAGGCGCACAGCCTAGGTGCACAGCCTAGGTACACTGCCTAGGTACACAGCCTAGGAACACAGCCTAGGTGCACAGCCTAGGCACACAGCCTAGGCACACAGCCTAGGTACACAGCCTAGGTACACAGCCTAGGTACACAGCCTAGGTACACAGCCTAGGAACACAGCCTAGGAACACAGCCGAGGTACACAGCCTAGGTACACAGCCTAGGTACACAGCCTAGGTACACAGCCTAGGTACACAGCCTAGGCACACAGCCTAGGTACACAGCCTAGGTACACAGCCTAGGTACACAGCCTAGGTACACAGCCTAGGTACACCAGCCTAGGGACACAGCCTAGGTACACAGCCTAGGCACACAGCCTAGGCACACAGCCTAGGCACACAGCCTAGGTACACAGCCTAGGTACACAGCCTAGGTACACAGCCTAGATACACAGCCTAGGTACACAGCCTAGGCACACAGCCTAGGCACACAGCCTAGGCACACAGCCTAGGCACACTGCCTAGGTACACTGCCTAGGTACACAGCCTAGGTACACAGCCTAGGTACACAGCCTAGGCACACAGCCTAGGCACACAGCCTAGGCACACAGCCTAGGCACACAGCCTAGGCACACAGCCTAGGGCACACAGCCTAGGCACACAGCCTAGGCACACAGCCTAGGCACACAGCCTAGGCACACAGCCTAGGTACACAGCCTAGGCACACAGCCTAGGTACACAGCCTAGGTACACAGCCTAGGCACACAGCCTAGGCACACAGCCTAGGCACACAGCCTAGGTACACAGCCTAGGCACACAGCCTAGGCACACAGCCTAGGCACACAGCCTAGGCACACAGCCTAGGCACACAGCCTAGGTACACAGCCTAGGCACACAGCCTAGGGACACAGCCTAGGCAGACAGCCTAGGTAGACAGCCTAGGTACACAGCCTAGGTACACAGCCAAGGCACACAGCCTAGGCAGACAGCCTAGGTAGACAGCCTAGGTACACAGCCTAGGCACACAGCCTAGGCACACAGCCTAGGCAGACAGCCTAGGTACACAGCCTAGGTACACAGCCTAGGTACACAGCCTAGGCAGACAGCCTAGGTACACAGCCTAGGTACACAGCCTAGGTAACAGCCTAGGCAGACAGCCTAGGTAGACAGCCTAGGTACACAGCCTAGGCACACAGCCTAGGCACACAGCCTAGGCAGACAGCCTAGGTACACAGCCTAGGTACACAGCCTAGCGACACAGCCTAGCGACACAGCCTAGGTACACAGCCTAGGCACACAGCCAATGCACACAGCCTAGGCACACAGCCTAGGTACACAGCCTAGCGTACACAGCCTAGGTACACAGCCTAGATACACAGCCTAGGTACACAGCCTAGGTACACAGACAGCCTAGATACACAGCCTAGGTACACAGCCTAGGCACACAGCCTAGGTACACAGCCTAGCGACACAGCCTAGCGACACAGCCTAGGTACACAGCCTAGGCACACAGCCAATGCACACAGCCTAGGCACACAGCCTAGGCACACAGCCTAGGTACACAGCCTAGGTACACAGCCTAGATACACAGCCTAGGTACACAGCCTAGGTACACAGACAGCCTAGATACACAGCCTAGGTACACAGCCTAGGCACACAGCCTAGGTACACGGTCTAGGCACACGGCCTAGGTACACGGCCTAGGTACACGGCCTAGGCACACGGCCTAGGCACACGGCCTAGGCACACGGCCTAGGCACACGGCCTAGGCACACGGCCTAGGCACACGGCCTAGGCACACGGCCTAGGCACACGGCCTAGGTACACGGCCTAGGTACACGGCCTAGGTACACAGCCTAGGCACACAGCCTAGGTACACAGCCTAGGTACACAGTCTAGGCACACGGCCTAGGTACACGGCCTAGGTACACGGCCTAGGCACACGGCCTAGGCACACGGCCTAGGCACACGGCCTAGGCACACGGCCTAGGTACACGGCCTAGGTACACGGCCTAGGTACACGGCCTAGGTACACAGCCTAGGCACACAGCCTAGGCACACAGCCTAGGTACACAGCCTAGGTACACAGCCTAGGTACACAGCCTAGGTACACAGCCTACCTGACCCGACCCAGCCAAGGTGCAGGTCTGGACTCTGGCTTCCTCCTCGGAACTCGCCCTCACAAGGACGTAGAGCCGGGAGTCCCAGAGTCCCACCACTGGCCCGCACAGCGTCCCGGCCCTTACAAGGGACAAGCGGGACCAGGGGGTCCAGGGTCCTAAGCTGGATGGCTGGCGGGTCATGGGTCTTGAGCTGCGACTGGCCCCGATTGGCCAGGTAGCTGCCCTTTTATGCCTCGTCCCCAACGAGGAGTGGGGTATAAAGGTGTCAGTTTTTGTACCAGTTGAAAGGGTAAAAACCTATTACTATATTTTGCCACTGGTAAAGGAGATGTCTCATAGTGTAAATGCTTACCCCGAGCTCTCAATACTCTGATGGTGGTGCTGTCTTTGAGTTGTACGCATTTTGGCGTCATCTGGTCCAACACCAGTGGAGACTAGGCTCTAGGAAAAGGTGTCTCGGGTGTGGACCAATCAACTTCAAGGGCATGTGAGACTAGGCTCTAAGGAAAGCTGTCTCGGGTGTGGACCAATCAACTTCAAGGACCATGTGAGACTAGGCTCTAAGAAAAGCTGTCTCGGGTGTGGACCAATCAACTTCAAGGACATGTGAGACTAGGCTCTAGGAAAAGCTGTCTCGGGTGTGGACCAATCAACTTCAAGGACAGTGCATATAATTATTATCATCATCAGAGTTGTTTCTTTTTGTTTGCATTTTGACTGCTTGTGTTGCGGTTATTGCAAACATGATGCCTTGTTGTATAAAGGTGTCAGTTTTTGTACCAGTTGAAAGGGTAAAAACCTATTACTATATTTTGCCACTGGTAAAGGAGATGTCTCATAGTGTAAATGCTTCACCCCGAGCTCTCAATACTCTGATGGTGGTGCTGTCTTTGAGTTGTACGCCTTTTGGCGTCATCTGGTCCAACACCAATGGAGACTAGGCTCTAGGAAAAGCTGTCTCGGGTGTGGACCAATCAACTTCAAGGACAGTGCATATCATTATCATCATCAGAGTTGTTTCTTTTTGTTTGCATTTTGACTGCTTGTGTTGTGGTTATTGCAAACATGATGCCTTGTTTTATAAAGGTGTCAGTTTTTGTACAAGTTGAAAGGGTAAAAACCTACCACTATATTTAGCATTTTGACTGCTTGTGTTGTGGTTATTGCAAACATGATGCCTTGTTGTATAAAGGTGTCAGTTTTTGTACCAGTTGAAAGGGTAAAAACCCATCACTATATTCTGCCACTGCTCAAGGAGATGCCTCATAGTGTAAATATTATCAGAGTTGTTTTTTTTTGTTTGCATTTTGACTGCTTGTGTTGTGGTTATTGCAAACATGATGCCTTGCATAAACGTGTCAGTTTTTGTACCAGTTAAAAAGGGTAAAAACCTATTACTATATGAGGGATGGGTTGTGTGCGCCCCCAGATATCCCACAGAGCACACACAGGTGGCGCCAAGGGGCTTAACTGTCTAGGTTGCCTGGGATCCTAAGCACTACAGGAGTATCAGCCACCATGGCGGCCAAGTGGTGGCTCTGGACGGGTTTGCGAGGGGTATCGTGACCCCTCAAACCTTCGACTCAACAGCGCCGCTAAACCCCCGTGGAAAAATATCGAACTCAGATCGTGAGTCGGACAGGCGACTGTGACGACTCATGGCCCAAACCGCATTTGGCGGAGCCAGGAGACTGAATCTTTACCCTCCAGCAGCAGCAAAAAGCCACAGCGAGTGGCCACGTGAAATGTTCGAACGCTCACTGCGGAGGGGAGAGGCTGCCACTCCTCTGTCGGGAGCTGGACCGGTACCGCCTGGATCTCAGCGGTATTCGGGAGGTCCGGTGGTCCGGCTCTAACTCTTGCCGCCATGAGGTGTGGACAGTCCTCTACTCGGGCAGGAGACTGCCAAACAACAGAGAGTGGCTCTTCTTCTGAACAAAAGAATGAAGGGGCGTGGGAGCGTGGCGGTGAGGTGTGGGAAGCTGTAAGCCCCAGGTTACTTTGGGCTCACCTTCCCATCAACCGGAGGCGAGGAGTGGTGGTCGTGGTTACTTATGCCCCGACGAACATCCGTGGAGGGATGCAGTTAAGGCCGATGAGTCAGATGCCTTCTATGACCTCCTGTCACAGGTGCTGGCTAAAGTGGCCCTCGGGATAGAGTCATCTTGTTGGGTGATTTTAATGTCCGAGTTGGTCATGATGCTGGCACCTGGTCTGGAGTGATTGAAGGGCATGGGCCAGATCATCTCAATAACAACGGTAGGAGGCTGCTAGACTTTTGTGCAGCCCATGGGCTTGTAATTACCAACCACGCTGTTCCGATATCGGTGCTTCCACTCAGAATCGTGGATGCATGCCGGGTCCAAGCAAGAACATCTGCTGGACTACATAGTGACGGACCAGCGGATGCAAGCCCATGTCCTTGACACCAGTACCTTCCATGGAACTGATCTGCCCTCTGACCATAGACTTGTCATCTGTAAGATGCGCCTGCCATTCTTCCACTCCGGTGGTGGGTGTACACCCAGGACCCCATTCCAGTCTCACTCTGAATCAGATCAGCGGCATTATCATTACATTGGCTGTATAACACTGCTGTGTGGACGCTACCTAGTCTGTCATTCCACATGAAGCTTTATGTCTTCTCGGTCACAGTCATGCCCTCGCTCTTCTACGCTTGTGAAAGTGGCCCCCCTCTAATGGAACATCTTCGCTGGCTAGAAACATTTAGGCTGGCCTGCCTACGATCCATCCTGGGTTTAACCAGGCTGGATTGTGTGAGGATCTGGACAAAGTCCCATCAGTGAGCTCCTCCGGCAGGCAAGGCTGCGTTGGCTGGGTCATGTAGCCCGCATGACCAGCCACCGCATGCCTAAACAGCTTTTGTTCGGCCGGATCGAGGGGGCTAAACGGGCGCGGCACGGGCTAGAGAAGAGATGGAGTGATGTGGTACAGGAGGACGTGGAGCTGAGTGAAAGTGGCTCCCCTCTAATGGAACATCTTCGCTGGCTAGAAACATTTAGGCTGGCCTGGGTATAACCAGCAGGCTGTATTGTGCGAGGAGCTCATAAATCCTTGAAAGATCTGGACAAAGTCCCATCAGTGAGCTCCTCCGGCAGGGAAGGCTGCGTTGGCTGGGTCATGTAGCCGGCATGCCCAGCCACCGCAAGCATAAGCAACTTCTGTTTGGCAGGATAGAGGGGGCTTAAAGGTCACGACACGAACTGCAGAAGAGATGCAGATGATAGGTGAGTGGGTGGGTGAGTGAGTGAGTGGGTGGGTCGCTGAGTGAGTGGGTGAGTGAGTGGGTGGGTGAGTGGGTGGGCGGGTGTGTGTGTGGGCGGGCGTGTGGGTGGGTGGGTGGGTGAGTGAGTGGGTGGGTGTGTGAGTGGGTGGGTGGGTGAGTGAGTGAGTCGGTGGGTGGGTGGGTGAGTGGATGGGTGGGTGGGTGAGTTGGTGTGTGAGTGGGTGGGTGGGTGAGTGAGTGAGTTAGTCGGTGGGTGGGTGGGTGAGTGGATGGTGGGTGAGTGGATGGGTGGGTGAGTGGATGGGTGGGTGAGTGGATGGGTGGGTGGGTGAGTGGGTGTGTGAGTGGGTGGGTGTGTGAGTGGGTGAGTGGGTGTGTGAGTGGGTGGGTGTGTGAGTGGGTGAGTGTGTGAGTGGCTGGGTGTGTGAGTTGGTGAGTGGGTCGGTGAGTGGGTATGTGGGTGAGTGGGTGGGTGGATATTTTATCAGAATCACAATCAGGATGATTGGCTGAGTGGGTGGGTGTGTGAGTGGCTGAGTATATGTGTTTGTGTCTGTATACAACGTGTTTGTGTGTGTATGTGTGTATCAAATGGGTACCTCGTGGCGGTATGTCTGTGCATGTAACTGTGTGTTTGTAGTTGGGAGCGGTGGGTGTAGTGGTTAGCGCTACGCTGCACTACGAACCCGGAGATCCAAGTTCGATTCCCGCTCACGGCCAACGCCAGTGACGATTATCTGAACCGGTCTCGGGCCTCCCCTAAGTCGACTCAGCCTCAAATGAGTACCTGGTGCGGTGTGTAAACATTGTGTGTGCGTGTCTGTGTCTGTGTGTGCGTGTGTGTGTGTCTGTGTGTGTGTGCGTGTGTGTGTGCCTCTGTGTGCGTGTGTCTGTGTGTCTGTGTGTGCGTGTGTCTGTGTGTGCGTGTGTCTCTGTGTGCGTGTGTCTGTGTGTGTGTGCGTGTGTCTGTGTGTGTGTCTGTGTGTGTGTGCGTGTGTGTGTCTGTGTGTGGGGAGCGGTGGGTGTAGTGGTTAGCGCTATGCTGCGCTATGAATCTGGCGACACGAGTTCGATTCCCGCTCACGGCCAACGCCAGTGACGATTATCTGAACCGGTCCCGGGCCTCCCCTAGGTCGACTCAGCCTGGTGCTGTGATCGCGTAGTAAACATCGACACTGGGGAGACAAAGGCGGCCGGGCGTAGTACAGGGGACTCCATTACTTATAAACATCTACAGAACGTGAAGAAACAGTGGCATCCACATCTGCAGAACGTGAAGAACCAGTGGCATCTACATCTAGAGAACACGAAGAACCAGTGGCATCTACATCTACAGAAATTGAAAAACCAGTGGCATCTACATCTACAGAACGTGAAGAATCAGTGGCATTTACATCTACAGAACGTGAAGAATCAGTGGCATTTACATCTACAGAACGTGAAGAACCAGTGGCATCTACATCTACAGAACGTCAAGAACCAGTGGCATCTACATCTACAGAACGTGAAGAACCAGTGGCATCTACATCTACAGAACGTGAAGAACCAGTGGCATATACATCTACAGAACGTGAAGAATCAGTGGCATCTACATCAGCAGAACGTGAATAACCAGTGGCATCTACATCTGCAGAACGTGAAGAACCAGTGGCATCTACATCTGCAGAACATGAAGAACCAGTGACATCTGCATCTACAGAACGTGAAGAACCAGTGGCATATACATCTACAGAACGTGAAGAACCAGTGGCATCTACATCTACAGAACGTCAAGAACCAGTGGCATCTACATCTACAGAACGTGAAGAACCAGTGGCATATACATCTACAGAACGTGAAGAATCAGTGGCATCTACATCAGCAGAACGTGAATAACCAGTGGCATCTACATCTGCAGAACATGAAGAACCAGTGGCATCTACATCTGCAGAACGTGAAGAACCAGTGGCATCTACATCTGCAGAACATGAAGAACCAGTGGCATCTGCATTTGTAGAACATGAAGAACCAGTGGCATCTACATCTACAGAACGTGAAGAACCAGTGGCATCTACATCTGCAGAACACGAAGAACCAGTGGCATCTACATCTGCAGAACGTGAAGAACCAGTGGCATCTACATCTACAGAACGTGAAGAACCAGTGGCATCCACATCTGCAGAACGTGAAGAACCAGTGGCATCTTCATCTGCAGAACGTGAAGAACCAGTGGCATCTACATCTGTAGAACGTGAAGAACCAGTGGCATCTTCATCTGCAGAACGTGAAGAACCAGTGGCATCTACATCTGTAGAACGTGAAGAACCAGTGGCATCTACATCTACAGAACGTGAAGAACCAGTGGCATCTACATCTACAGAACGTGAAGAACCAGTGGCATCTACATCTGCAGAACGTGAAGAACCAGTGGCATCTACATCTGCAGAACGTGAAGAACCAGTGGCATCTACATCTGCAGAACATGAAGAACCAGTGGCATCTACATCTGCAGAACGTGAAGAACCAGTGGCATCTACATCTGCAGAACACGAAGAACCAGTGGCATCTACATCTGCAGAACATGAAGAACCAGTGGCATCTACATCTGCAGAACATGAAGAACCAGTGGCATCTACATCTACAGAACGTGAATAACCAGTGGCATCTACATCTGCAGAACATGAAGAACCAGTGGCATCTACATCTACAGAACGTGAAGAACCAGTGACATCCACATCTGCAGAACATGAAGAACCAGTGGCATCTACATCTGCAGAACGTGAAGAACCAGTGGCATCTACATCTGTAGAACATGAAGAACCAGTGGCATCTACATCTGTAGAACATGAAGAACCAGTGGCATCTGCATCTATAGAACATGAAGAACCAGTGGCATCTACATCTGCAGAACGTGAAGAACCAGTGGCATCTACATCTACAGAACGTGAAGAACCAGTGGCATCTACATCTGCAGAACGTGAAGAACCAGTGGAATCTACATGTAGTGTAGTAGTATATAATGGAGTGTAGTAGTGTATAATGTAGTGTAGTAGTATATAATGGAGTGTAGTAGTATATACTGTAGTGTAGTAGTGTATAATGTAGTGTAGTAGTGTATAATGTAGTGTATAGTGTAGTGTAGCAGTATATACTATAGTGTAGTAGTGTATAATGTAGTGTAGTAGTATATACTGTAGTGTAGTAGTGTATAGTGTAGTAGTGTATAATGTAGTGTAGTAGTGTATAATGTAGTGTAGTAGTGTATAATGTAGTGTAGTAGTGTATAGTGTAGTGTAGACGTGTATAGTGTAGTTTAGTAGTGTATAGTGTAGTGCAGTAGTGTATAATGTAGTGTAGTAGTGTATAATGTAGTGTAGTGGTGTGTAATGTAGTGTAATAGTTAATACTGTAGTGTAGTAGTGTATAATGTAGTGTAGTAGTGTATAATGTAGTGTAGTAGTGTATAATGTAGTGTCGTAGTGTATAATGTAGTGTAGTAGTGTATATATGTAGTGTAGTAGTGTATAATGTAGTGTCGTAGTGTATAATGTAGTATAGTAGTTAATACTGTAGTGTAGTAGTGTATAATGTAGTGTAGTAGTATATAGTGTAGTGTAGTAGTATACACTGTAGTGTAGTAGTGTATAATGTAGTTAGTATATAGTGTAGTGTAGTAGTATATATGTAGTGTAGTGTATGTAGTAGTATACACTGTAGTGTCGTAGTGTATAATGTAGGTGATAGTAGTTAATACTGTAGTGTAGTAGTGTATAATGTAGTGTTAGTA
>WFAB01003933.1:0-11060 GCA_018977245.1 Lethenteron camtschaticum
AGTGTGGATTTGTGAGGGCGGCGTTGGTGAGTTGGGAGTGGTGTGTGGATGGTGAGTTGGTGGGTGAGTGGAGATGGTGAGTTGGTGTTTGAGTGAGATGGTGAGTGGGTGAGTGAGTGAGATGGTGAGTGGGTGAGTGAGATGGTGAGTGGGTGAGTGAGTGGTTGAGTAAGATGGTGAGTGGGTGGTGAGTGAGTGGGTGGTTGAGTGAGTGGGTGAGTGAGATGGTGAGTGGGTGGTTGAGTGAGTGGGTGAGATGGTGAGTGGGTGGTTGAGTAAGATGGTGAGTGGGTGGTTGAGTAAGATGGTGAGTGAGTGACTGAGATGGTGAGTGGGTGAGTGGGTGGTTGAGTAAGATGGTGAGTGGGTGGTTGAGTGAGTAAGATGGTGAGTGGGTGAGTTAGTGTGCGAGTGAGATGGGCGAGCGGGTTTAAAAAAAAAAAACATTTTTACAACTTGATTCTGCGTGAACGGGCGAGAACTCCCACGAGCTTGAATGACTCATTCGAGTTCGCACGCACGTCAACGGTACAGGAACATCACCCTCCACGGACAGACTGATGCACAGGGACAGCTGCTGGGCTGAGGGAGGGAGGGAGGTCCCCTCGATTAAGACCCCGTAGCAGAAGCAGCATCAGCAGCGATTGTCGTCATGCGACTGGCAGACCCGTGCCGGATTGCAGGCTGCCACATCGCTTTGAAAGGTGGTGAGACGCGGACATGCCCGTGTTTGGTCCATGGCAGAGGTCGCAAACGGGTTATGATTCCTTACCCGTACCCTACCCGAAATGAGTGACAAACGGTGACTCACCAGTGACTCACGGCCTACCCGTACCCGTACCCGGCCGCACCAGGGTCGCAAATGGGTTCCCGTACCCGGCCGTACCCTACCCGTACCCGGCCGGGTAGGGTACGGGTATCGGGTACCTGATTGCGACCTCTGGGATGAAGCCATGTTGCAGGCGCGGGTGGGTTGATTCTAGGAACTTGAATTGTGAGAAGAGACAAGACGTTGGGAAATGAGTGACAAACGGTGACTCACCAGTGACTCACGGCCTACCCGTACCCGTACCCGGCCGGGTACGGGTAGCCGGGTATCGGGTAGGGTACGGGTACCTGATTGCGACCTCTGGGATGAAGCCATGTTGCAGGCGCGGGTGGGTTGATTCTAGGAACTTGAATTGTGAGAAGAGACAAGACGTTGGGAAATGAGTGACAAACGGTGACTCACCAGTGACTCACGGCCTACCCGTACCCGTACCCGGCCGCACCAGGTCGCAAACGGGTGGCCGGGTACGGGTAGCCGGGTATCGGGTAGAGTACGGATATCGTGTACCCGGTTGCGACCTCTGCCATGGCTGGCTGCCCGCAGCGCCTGTGCTTACGAGGGCTTCATCTTGACCAGCCTTTTCGCCGTGGCGGTTATCGTCGCCGGCTGCCTTATTTTGGCCTTCCCGGTTTTTTTTTTGGCCCTGAAGGCGATCCCATCTCTGGGCAAGCTTAGGGACGCGGTTTTGTTCCGTTCTTACGACGCGTATCCCCCCCCACCCGTCCCCTCCCCCCCCCCCCTTAGCCAATCGCGGCCTAAGTTGATTTTTCCCCTTCGTGACGTTCCGGCTTCGAGTCCTCAAGCTTCACGGCTGAAAGTTTGGCCAAATTGTACGGCCGGCGCAGGCATTTCTGGGGGCGTCCATTGGACCGCGGGAGGCCTCAACCATCATGGCATCTCAACATTGGAGCCTTATTTGCCAGTAAAAAAATATGATAATTGGTTTTTTACCGTAGTAGTAGGTTTTTTTACCCTTGAAACTGGTACAAACTGACACCTTCATACAAGGCATCATGTTTGCAATAACCACAACACAAGTAGTCTAAATGCAAACAAAAAGAAACAACTCTGATGATGATAATGTATGCACTGTCCTTGAAGTTGATTGGTCCACACCCGAGACAGCTTTTCTTAGAGCCCAGTCTCACATGGTGTTGGACCAGATGACGCCAAAAGGCGCACAACTCAAAGACAGCGCACTATCAGAGTATTGTGAGCTCGGGGTAAGCATTTACACTATGAGACCTTTACCAGTGGCAAAATATAGTAATAGGTTTTTACCCTTGAAACTGGTACAAAACTGACACCTTTATACAAGGCATCATGCAAACAAAAAACATAACTCTGATAATGCATACATTAGGACAGTGCATACATTATCAGAGTTATGTTTTTTGTTTGCATTATGACTGCAGGTATTGGTGGTCTATGCAAACATGACTCCTCATAAAAAAGGTGTCAGTTTTGTTTTGCTAGATAAAAGGGTAAAAAACATTATTATGGCATCTCCTCTTCTTGATTCTTTCGGTAAAGTCACGTAGAAGGGAAATAATAAAATAATAAAAATAAAACGTAAAAATTTCGATTTAAAGCTTTCGTGACTGCAGGGATTCATCTTCTTGGTTCTTTCGGTAAAGTCACGTAGAATGGAAATAATAAAATAATAAAATAAAACATAATAAAATTTCGATTTAAAGCTTCGTGACTGCAGGGATTCATCTTCTTGGTTCTTTCGGTAAAGTCACGTAGAAGGGAAATGATAAAATAATAAAAATAAACATAAAATAATTCTCACGACGTTTCGGCCACAACGCAAGCAGCCGTCCTCAGGTGAAGAACAGGTCAGTCAGACGCTGTCTTCTCGACAGACCTGTTCTTCACCTGAGGACGGCTGCTTGCGTTGTGGCCGAAACGTCGTGAGAATTATTTTATGTTTTATTTTTATTATTTTATTATTTCCTTTCTACGTGACTTTACCAAAAGAACCAAAGGGGTATAGCCACGTGACTGTTAGGAGCTTCTGCTATGATCACGAGCAGAGCTCCGCCTTGCGTATTCGCGTGTAAATACAAAATAAAAGTGTATTTTTTGTAAATGAGTTGTGCCTGGCATCCGCCGTGATGGGAGTCTATCCTGAAATCTGTTCGGCGGACTGAGCTGGTACACACAGACAGAGAGGTTACACACGGACTGAGCTGGTACACACAGAGCTGGTACACACAGACTGAGCTGGTACACACAGACAGAGCTGGTACACACAGACTGGGCTGGTACACACAGACAGAGCTGGTACACACAGACTGAGCTGGTACACACAGACTGGGCTGGTACACACAGACAGAGCTGGTACACAGACTGGGCTGGTACACACAGACTGGGCTGGTACACACAGACAGAGCTGGTACACACAGACAGAGCTGGTACACACAGACTGAGCTGGTACACACGGACTGGGCTGGTACACACAGACAGAGCTGGTACACAAGACAGAGCTGTTACACACAGACTGAGCTGGTACACACAGACTGAGCTGGTACACACAGACAGAGCTGGTACACACAGACTGAGCTGTACACACAGACAGAGCTGGTACACACAGACTGAGCTGGTACACACAGACTGAGCTGGTACACACAGACTGAGCTGTTACACACAGACTGAGCTGGTACACACAGACAGAGCTGGTACACACAGACTGAGCTGGTACACACAGACAGAGCTGATACACACAGACAGAGCTGGTACACACAGACAGAGCTGGTACACACAGACTGAGCTGGTACACACAGACTGAGCTGTTACACACAGACTGAGCTGGTACACACAGACAGAGCTGGTACACACAGACTGAGCTGGTACACACAGACAGAGCTGATACACACAGACAGAGCTGGTACACACAGACTGAGCTGGTACACACAGACAGAGCTGTTACACACAGACTGAGCTGTTACAACAGACTGAGCTGTTACACACAGACAGAGCTGTTACACACAGACAGAGCTGGGACACACAGACAGAGCTGGTACACACAGACTGAGCTGGTACACACAGACTGAGCTGGTACACACAGACAGAGCTGTTACACACAGACAGAGCTGGGATACACAGACAGAGCTGGTACACACAGACAGTTGGTACACACAGACAGAGCTGTTACACACAGACAGAGCGGATACACATGGACAGAGCTGGGACACACAGACTGAGGGGTACACACAGACAGAGCTGGTACACACAGACTGAGCTGGTACACACGGACAGAGCTGGTACACACAGACTGAGCTGGTACACACAGACAGAGCTGGTACACACAGACAGAGCTGGTACACACGGACTGAGCTGGTACACACAGACAGAGCTGGTACACACAGACTGAGCTGGTACACACAGACTGAGCTGGTACACACAGACAGAGCGAGTACACAGACTGAGCTGTTACACACAGACTGAGGGGTACACACAGACACAGCTGGTACACACAGACACAGCTGGTACACACAGACTGAGGGGTACACACAGACAGAGCTGGTACACACAGACTGAGCTGGTACACACAGACAGAGCTGGTACACACAGACTGAGCTGGTACACACAGACTGAGCTGGTACACACAGACTGAGACTTGTACACACAGACTGAGCTGTTACACACAGACAGAGCTGGTACACACAGACTGAGCTGGTACACACAGACTGAGCTGGTACACACAGACTGAGCTGTTACACACAGACTGAGCTGGTACACACAGACAGAGCTGGTACAAACAGACTGAGGGGTACACACAGACAGAGCTGGTACACACAGACAGAGCTGGTACACACAGACAGAGCTGGTACACACGGACTGAGCTGGTACACACAGACTGAGCTGGTACACACAGAGCTGGTACACACACACAGAGCTGGTACACACAGACTGAGCTGATACACACAGACTAAGGGGTACACACAGACAGAGCTGGTACACACGGACTGAGGGGTACACACAGACTGAGCTGGTACACACAGACTGAGCTGTTACACACGGACTGAGCTGGTACACACAGACTGAGCTGGTACACACAGACTGAGCTGGTACACACAGACTGAGGGGTACACACAGACAGAGCTGGTACACACGGACTGAGCTGGTACACACAGACAGAGCTGGTACACACAGACAGAGCTAGTACACAGACAGAGCTGGTACACACAGACAGAGCTGGTACACACAGACTGAGCTGGTACACACAGACTGAGCTGGTACACACAGACTGAGGGGTACACACAGACAGAGCTGGTACACACAGACTGAGCTGGTACACAGACTGAGCTGGTACACACAGACAGAGCTGGTACACACAGACTGGGCTGGTACACACAGACAGAGCTGATACACACAGACAGAGCTGGTACACACAGACAGAGCTGGTACACACAGACTGAGCTGGTACACACAGACTGAGCTGGTACACACAGACAGAGCTGTTACACACAGACACAGCTGGTACACACAGACTGAACTGTTACACACAGACAGCTGGTACACACAGACTGAGCTAGTACACACAGACAGAGCTGGTACACACAGACTGAGCTGGTACACACAGACTGAGCTGGTTCACACAGACAGAGGGGTACACACAGACAGAGCTGGTACACACAGACAGAGCTGGTACACACAGACAGAGCTGGTACACACAGAGCTGGTACACACAGACAGAGCTGGTACACACAGACAGAGCTGGTACACACAGACTGAGCTGGTACACACAGACTGAGCTGGTACACACAGACAGAGCTGGTACACACGGACAGAGCTTGTACACACAGACTGAGCTGGTACACACAGACTGAGTGATTACACACAGACTGAGCGGTTACACACAGACAGAGCTGGTACACACAGACAGAGCTGGTGCACACAGACTGAGCTTGTACACACAGACAGAGCTGGTACACACAGACAGAGCTGGTACACACAGACTGAGCTGGTACACACAGACTGAGCTGGTACACAGACAGAGCTGGTACACACAGACTGAGCTGGTACACACAGACAGAGCGGGTACAGACAGACTGAGCTGGTACACACAGACAGAGCGGGTACACACAGACTGAGCTGGTACACACAGACTGAGCTGGTACACACAGACTGAGGGGTACACACAGACTGAGCTGGTACACACGGACTGAGGGGTACACACAGACTGAGGGGTACACACAGACAGAGCTGGTACACACAGACTGAGCTGGTACACACAGAGCTGGTACACACAGACAGAGCTGGTACACACAGACTGAGCTGTTACACAATAACAGAGCTGGTACACACAGACAGAGCTGGTACACAGACAGAGCTGGTACACACAGACTGAGCTGGTACACACAGACTGAGCTGGTACACAGACTGAGCTGGTACACACAGACACAGCTGGTACACACAGACAGAGCGGTTACACACAGACAGAGCTGGTACACAAGACAGAGCTGGTACACACAGACAGAGCTGGTACACACAGACAGAGCTGGTACACACAGACTGAGCTGGTACACACAGACTGAGCTGGTACACACAGACAAAGCGGGTACACACGGACAGAGCTGGTACACACAGACAGAGCTTGTACACACAGACTGAGCTGGTACACACAGACAGAGCTGGTACACACAGACAAAGCGGGTACACACGGACAGAGCTGGTACACACAGACAGAGCTTGTACACACAGACTGAGCTGGTACACACAGACAGAGCTGGTACACACAGACTGAGCTGGTACACACAGACTGAGCGGGTACGCACAGACTGAGCTGGTACACACAGACTGAGTGGTACACACGGACTGAGCTGGTACACACGGACTGAGCTGGTACACACAGACTGAGCTGGTACACACGGACTGAGCTGGTACACACAGACTGAGCTGGTACACACAGACTGAGCTGGTACACACAGACTGAGCTGGTACACACAGACTGAGAGGTACACACTAACAGAGCTGGTACACACAGACACTCTGGTACAGACAGACTGAGCTGGTACACACAAACAGAGCTGGTACACACAGACTGAGCTGGTACACACAGACTGAGCTGGTACACACAGACACAGCTGGTACACACAGACTGAGCGGGTATGATTACTATTAGCCCCTGCTGCCGGCTAGATGTGTTGTGTGTGGTCGGGGAGGTGTTGGTGGTGTTGGTGGTAGAGGAGGTCACGGAGCAGTAGTTGACATTCCACCCACATGGTCTGATCAGGAACCATCACTTTTTCGTCACCACCAGAAGCCGACCTGTGAAATAATAATGATAGTCGATGTTTCGGGCCAATGGGCCTTCACGTTATTAATATGGGATGCGTTGAGCAGTTTGTTTTATTGTTGATATTGGTGCTCCGGTAACATCGCCAAACCATTTGTCAAATCACAACCCTCGTTACGTAGCGCGGAATTTCCTCACCGACACGCGGGGAGACAGGAATACATGTTCCGGCCTTTTATTCCACCTCCATCACCCACAGCTCTCCTTCATCCACAGCTCCCTCCTTCACCCACAGCTCTCTCCTTCACCCACAGCTCCCTCCTTAATCCACAGCTCTCTCCTTCATCCACAGCTCTCCCTTCATCCACAGCTCCCTCCTTCACCCACAGCTCTCCTTCATCCACAGCTCCTTTCATCCACAGCTCCCTCCTTCATCCACAGCTTCTCCTTCACCGCTCGCTCCTTCACCCACAGCTCTCTCCTTCACCACAGCTCTCTCCTTCACAGCTCCCTCCTTCACGCTCGCTCCTTCATCCACAGCTCCCTCCTTCACGCCTCGTCCTTCATCCACAGCTCTCTCCTTCATCCACAGCTCTTCATCCACAGCTCCCTCCTTCATCCACAGCTCTCTCCTTCACCGCTCTCTCCTTCATCCACAGCTCTCCTCCTTCATCCAAAGCTCTCTCCTTCACCGCTCTCTCCTTCATCCACAGCTCCCTCCTTCATCCACAGCTCTCTCCTTCACCCACAGCTCCTCCTTCATCCACAGCTCTCTCCTTCACCCACAGCGCCCTCCTTCATCCACAGCTCTTCCTTCATCCACAGCTCTCTCCTTCATCCACAGCTCCCTCCTTCTCCACAACTCTCTCCTTCATCCACAGCTCCCTCCTTCATCCACAGCCCCTCATTCATCCACAGCTCTCTCCTTCATCCACAGCTCCTCACCACATCACGCTCCTTTCATCCACAGCCTCCTTCACCCACAGCCCCTCCATCCACAGCTCTCTCCTTCATCAAGCCTCCCAGCCACAGCTCTCCTTCATCCACAGCTCTCTCCTTCATCCACAGCTCCATCCACAGCTCCTTTTCCCCTACTCCTGCCAACATCCCCCCTCTTAATCGCACAAACCCTCTCCCATTCCCTCCCCTCATCTCTTCCTCCTCACCCCGCACCTCCGATGACCACGGTTGGCTACGAACGATGTGAAAAAGGAATGTGAACGTACGTACATGTGTAATGCGAGCGTAGGTGGGGAAGGCCGGATGTGATAGGGTCACGTGGGAGAGAGGTTATAGGAGGGTTGCCCGGAAGAGATCTGGGCCGTTCGATGGAGTGAAGAGGCGAGACCGCGTCGGGTGGCCGCCGCGCCATCGGACGCGTGGCTGATAGGGCTCGCACACCGCCGGCTAGCGGCGCGCGGAGAGAGAGAGAGCGGGGCGCACAGGGCGTGCGAGGGTTGCACGGGGCTAGCAGAGTGGCTAGCGGAGCGTGCGGGGTTGCACGGGGCTAGCGGTGTGGCTGCAGAGAGAGAGATCAAGAGAAGAACATCAATAAAGGACAGACGGAGACCAACATCGCCTAAGAGTCCTTTATTACCATGTACCTACCCAGCCACCAGTCCCCTTTCTTCACCTGGTACCACATCTCATGTCCACCCACAATCTTACGCCAGAACCCGCGTCTCATCATTTCCACCCACCAATACACCCTCTCCTCATCTCACCCACCAACCCCCACTCATCTCCACCCACCAATCCCCCTCCCCCTCACTCCCCCACCAATCCCCCCCCTCATCTCCACCCACCAATCCCCCCTTCTCATCTCCACCCACCAATCCCCCCTCTCCTCATCTCGCCACACCAATCCCCCCCCCTCACCTCCCCCACCAACCCCCCCCTCTCATCTCCACCACCAATCCCCCCTCCCTCATCTCCGCCCACCAACCCCCCTCTTCTCATCTCCACCCACCAATCCCCCCCTCTCCTCATCTCCACCCACCAATCCCCCCCCTCATCTCCCCCCACCAACCCCCCCCTCACCTCCACCCACAAATCCCCCCTCCTCACCTCCACCCACCAATCCCCCCCTCCTCATCTCCCCCACCAATTTCCCCCTCCTCTCATCTCCACCCACCAACCCCCATCTCTTCACCACAACCTCTCCTCATCCACCCACCAATCCCCCCTCCCTCATCTCCACCCACCAACCCCCCCCATCTCCACCCACCAATCCCCCCTCTCTCATCTCCACCCACCAATCCCCCACCTCCTCATCTCCACCCACCAATCCCCCCCCTCACCTCCCCCCACCAATCCCCCCCCTCACCTCCCCCCACCAATCCCCCCCTCACCTCCCCACCAATCCCCCCCTCACCTCCACCACCAATCTCCCTCTCACCCACCAATCCCCCCTCTCCTCACCTCCACCCACCAATCCCCCCTTCACAACACCTAGAACCCCGCCCCACCAAACCGAACCGCCAAGCGGGATCGTCGCCGGAGCTCCCCGCCTCTCTCGTCTCTCAGGTTCGGGGCGGTGCGGTGGGGGGGGGAGCGGTGCGGTGGGTGGGCGGGTGAAGGGCTGGTGGGCGGGTGGTGGGTGGAAGTGTTCATCGCTTGTCCGCCACCTTGACGATGGATACCGATCCGACCGCCCCCGCGTGATAGACGCTGCCGCTCCAGAAGACGCCCATGGCGGGGTACAGCGGCCTTGAGAAGCCGCGCGGAACGAATGGAGCGGCCTCAACGAATCGCCGCCTCCTCCGAAAAATGACAGCCGTCCCGCCTCCCAGTCCACGTAGACGCCGACCGTCCCGACGGGATCCGCTCCCCGCCGGTGACCCGCCCGCCGGTCCGCCGGCCGGCGGCCGTGGCCTCCGCGGGCCTCTACGGCCGTCTCGGCGCCGGCGTGCCAGGCGACCAGGGCGCCCGGCTCGCCCTGCAGGCACCACGAGGAGGAGTTCATGCCGAGCGTGCAGCGGTCCTGGAGAGGGAGCGAGCCGTAGGCGACGCCGACGAGCCAGCGGCCGGCGGAGGTCACGTCCACCTCCCAGTAGTGGCGGCCGGACGAGAACGACTCGAGCACAGCGCCTGTGGGGGGGGTGGGGGGGGGTGACGGGAGGGGTGTGACGGGGGGTGTGACGGGGGGGGTGACGGTGGGGGTGACGGGGGTGACGGGGGGGTGACGGGGGTGGGGGTGAGAAGCGGCACTTTATAATAATACAAAACAACTCTTTGGTTCTTTCGGTAAAGTCACGTAGAAAGAGAAAATATTCAATTAAATGGTAGCACACGACGTTTCGATTGCAACACAAGCAATCATCATCAGGTACAAATGAAAGAGATAATTAGCCGACTATCTGTGTTGTATACACCATTGGAACCTCATTTACCAGTAGAAAAATATGATAATTGTTTTTTTACCCTTTTTTTATCTGGCAACAAAACTGACACCTTTTTTACGAGGAGTCATGTTTGCATTGACCACAATACCTGCAGTAGGAGGGTTTGTCACGTGCTTCCAACCACGCGTTGGACCGCAACTTTGACCCCCCAGCGGGTCACGGCCGCGTGCCAACATCGGGCTGACGTCAGCCCTCTGGCTTGGGGCAGAGGTCGCAAACGGGTTTTGATTCCTTACCCGTACCGTACCCGGCCGCACCAGGGTCGCAAACGGGTACCCTTACCCGTACCTGGCCGTACCCGTACCCTACCCTACCCGACCGTACGGTATCGGGTACCTGATTGCGACCTCTGGGATGAAGCCATGTTGCAGCGCGCGGGTGGGTTGATTCTAGGAACTTGAATTGTGAGAAGAGACAAGACGTTGGGAAATGAGTGACAAACGGTGACTCACCAGTGACTCACGGCCTACCCGTACCCGCACCAGGGTCGCAAACGGTACCCGTACCCGAGCCGGTAAGTACCCGTTCCCTCCCCGTACCCTACCCGAAATAGTGACAAACGGTGACTCACCAGTGACTC
>WFAB01003934.1:0-5000 GCA_018977245.1 Lethenteron camtschaticum
GGAATACACCCACCGCCGTTGACCCTGCAGGCCATTGACCGAGCAACCCGACGTTCCTACCAGCTCCCTCCGCAGGAACGTGTTCATCATCGTGGCCACGTGGGGATGTGTAGCGGTTCTCCAAACTCTCCGCACGCGTGACGTTGGTTCTAAATGTGGAGGCAGGCGTCGTCAGCGTGGGGATCGAACCCACGACCTCCTGTAGACCAAGCGAGGTAGTTAACATCTCCTGGCCACCGTGATGATGATGAGAGAGACACGCAGACTCCAAATATACAGCAGCAGGCGTCATCAGGGTCTGGATCGAAGCCACGACCTCCTGTAGACCAGGCGAGGTAGTTAACATCTTCTGGGTGAGTGAGTGAGTGATTGAGTGGATTAGTGGGTGAGTGAATGGGTTGGTGAGTGAGTGGGTGAGCGAATGAGTGGGTGGGTGAGTGAATAAGTGGGTGGGTGAATGAGGAAATTAGCGAGTGAATGAGCGAGCGAATGGGTGGGTGAGTGAGTGGGTGAGTGAGTGGATTAGTGGGTGAGTGAATGGGTGGGTGAGTGAGTGGGTGAGCGAATGAGTGGGTGGGTGAGTGAATAAGTGGGTGGGTGAATGAGGAAATTAGCGAGTGAATGAGCGAGCGAATGGGTGGGTGAGTGAGTGGGTGAGTTAGTGGGTGAGTGAATGGGTGGGTGAGTGAGTGGGTGAGTGGGTGGGTGAGTGAATAAGTGGGTGGGTGAATGGGAAATTAGCGAGTGTACGAGCGAGCGAATGGGTGGGTGAGTGAGTGGGTGAGTGAGTGAGTGAGTGGATTAGTGGGTGAGTGAATGGGTGGGTGGGTGAGCGAATGAGTGGGTGAGCGAATGAGTGGGTGGGTGAGTGAATAAGTGGGTGGGTGGATGAGTAAATTAGCGAGTGAATGAGCGAGCGAATGGGTGAGTGAGTGGGTGAGTTAGTGAGAAAGCAAAAGAGCGAGTGAATAAGTGAATGAATGAGCGAGTGAATGGGTGAGTGAGTAAATGAGTGGGTGAGTAAATGAGTGGNGTGAGTGAATGGGTGGGTGAGTGAGTGAGTAAATGAGCGAGCGAATGAGCGAGCGAGTGAATAGGCGGGCAAGTGAGTGAGTGAATGAGCGAGTTAGCGAATGAGCGAGCNAATGAGCGAGCGAGTGAATGAGCGAGTGAGCGAGCGAATGAGCGAGTGAATGGGCGAGCGAAGAATGAGCGAGCGAGTGGGCGAGCGAGAATGAGCGAGTGANTGGGCGAATGGACAANGAGCGAGTGAATGAGCGAGCGAGGGTGGGGAGGAATGGGTGAGTGAGGGTGAGTGAGGGTGGGTGAATGGGTGAGTGAATGGGTGGGTGAGTGAATGGGTGAGTGAGTGAGGAATGAGTGAGCGAGTGGGTGGGTGAGGAGTATGAGGGGGTGAGTGAGTGAGCAAATGAGTGAGCGAGTGAGTGGTGAATGAGTGAGTGAATGAGCGAGCGAGTAAATGAGCGAGTGAGCGAGTGAATGAGCGAGCGAATGAATGAGCGAGTGAGCGAGCGAGTGAATGGGCGAGTGANTGAGTGAATGAGCGAATGAGCGAGTGAATGAGCGAGCGAGTGAATGAGCGAGCGAGTGAATGAGCGAGTGAATGGGCGAGCGAGTGAATGGGCGAGTGAGTGAATGGGCGAGCGAGTGAGCGAGCGAGTGTATGAGCGAGCGAATGAGCGAGTGAATGGGCGAGCGAGTGAATGAATGAATGAGCGAGCGAGTGAATGAGCGAGTGAATGAGCGAGCGAATGAGCGAGCGAGTGAGCGAGCGAATGAGCGAGCGAGTGAATGAGCGAGTGAATGAGCGAGTGATTGAGCGAGTGAATGAGCGAATGAATGAATGGGCGAGCGAGTGAATGAGCGAGTGAGCGAGCGAGCGAATGGGCAAGCGAGCGCCCGACACAGATGGCAGGAAGGGACTGGGCGAGAACGCCGACGGACCAGACCGAGGAGGAGGAGGAAGAGGAGGAGGCCACCAATAGTTTTGTACCACTTTATACAAACAACAACAACACCAACAACAACAACAACACCAAACAGTTAAGAAAAGACTCGAGGCGACCCGCAAACCCGTCAATAAATAGACGACCCATGCCCAAGCGTCGCAATCGGGGAAAAGTGTTCGAGGTTATTGGTGATGGGGGGGGAGTGGAGGTGGATTCTAAATCGAATGGTGGATCATAGTCCACGTTTCCTCCGTTAAAGGAGGTCAACCTCCTTTAAAAACACGAGAAGAAATCTTCTTGGTTCTTTCGGTAAAGTCGTCACGTAGAAGGAAAATAATAAAAAATAAAACATAATAAATAGTATGCAGGGATTCATCTTCTTGGTTCTTTCGGTAAAGTCACGTAGAAGGGAAATAATAAAATAATAAATAATAAAACACAATTAAATTATTCTCACGACGTTTCGGCCACAACGCAAGCAGCCGTCCTCAGGTGGAGAGCAGGTCTGTCGAGAGGACAGAGTCTGAATGACACACTCCAGGCTTGGAGCGACTATTTAAGCTGGGATGGAGGGGGGAAGGGCGCCTTGACAAATAATTTGCATATCAAGAGGAATTTAGCATATTTGCATTTCCCATAAATTAATTATTTCCCTACTACGTGACTTTAACGAAAGAACCAAGAAGATGAATCCCTGAGTCTGTGGGTCTCTGTGTGAGTCTATGGGTCTCTGTGTGAGTCTATGGGTCTCTGTGTGAGTCTATGGGTCTCTGTGTGAGTCTATGTCTCTCTATGTGGGTCTATGGGTCGCTGTGTGAGTCTATGGGTCTTTGTGTGGGTCTATGGGTCTCTGTGTGGGTCTATGGGTCTCTGTGTGGGTCTATGGGTCTCTGTGTGGGTCTATGGGTCTATGTTGAGTCTATGGGTCGCTGTGTGGGTCTATGGGTCTCTGTGTGGGTCTATGGGTCTCTGTGTGGGTCTATGGGTCTCTGTGTGAGTCTATGGGTCTCTGTGTGAGTCTATGGGTCTCTGTGTGGGTCTATGGGTCTCTGTGTGGGTCTTTGGGTCTCTGTGTGGGTCTATGGGTCTCTGTGTGAGTCTATGGGTCTCTGTTTGAGTCTATGGGTCTCTGTGTGGGTCTATGGGTCTATGTTTGAGTCTATGGGTCTCTGTGTGGGTCTATGGGTCTCTGTGTGGGTCTATGGGTCTCTGTGTGAGTCTATGGGTCTCTGTTTGAGTCTATGGGTCTCTGTGTGGGTCTATGGGTCTATGTTTGAGTCTATGGGTCTCTGTGTGGGTCTATGGGTCTATGTTTGAGTCTATGGGTCTCTGTGTGGGTCAATGGGTCTCTGTGTGGGTCTATGGGTCTCTGTGTGAGTCTATGGGTCTCTGTGTGGGTCTATGGGTCTATGTTTGAGTCTATGGGTCTCTGTGTGTCTATGGGTCTCTGTGTGAGTCTATGGGTCTCTGTTTGAGTCTATGGGTCTCTGTGTGGGTCTATGGGTCTATGTTTGAGTCTATGGGTCTGTGTGGGTCTATGCGTGTCTGTGTGAGTCTGTGGGTCTCTATGCATGCATATTGAACTTTTTTCGCACCGTACGTATCCAACCGTAGCTAAACGGACGTGCAGGGGTGGAGTTGGGGGGGCAAGGACAACGAACTAAACACAACACAGCAACAAGCGCTTCTAAAAAAACGAGTTTGTCAATCTAAATGACGATTTAAAAGTGCATCACAACAGCTCCAGCGGCATCCCAACACTGGGAGGGAGAGAGGGTTCCAGGCCGTTACGAACTCCGCATCCACAATCCGACCCACCCACCCCCCCCCCCCCCCCCCACCCCCCCACCCACACCCCCACCCGTACCCCCCCACCCCACCCCCCCACCCACCCCCCCACCACCCACCCACCCACCCCCCCACCCCCCCCCCCACCCTACCCCCCCCNTACCCCCCCACCCCCCCACCACCCACTCACCCACCACCCACCCCACCCCCCCCACCCCCCCACCCCCCACCCCCCCCCACCCCACCCCCACCCAACCCACCCACTCACCCCTCCCCCCCCCACCCCTACCCCCCCACCCCCCACACCCCACCNCCCCACCACCCCCCACCCACCCACCCCCCCCCCCCCCCCCCCCCCCCCATCNCCCCCNNCCACCCCCCNACCCCCCCCCCCCTACCCCCCACCACCCCCCACCCACCACCACCCCACCCCCCCANTCACCCCCCCACCCCCCACCCTTCCCCCCACCCCACCCACCCACCAACCCACCCACTCACCCCACTCGCCCCCCCCACCCCACCCCACCACCCCACCCCACCACCCCACNCACCCACCCCACCACACCCACCCACCCTACCACCNTCCCACCCCACCCCTCCACCCACCCCCACCCCCCAGCCCCCCCCCCCACCCACCCCCCACCACCCCACCCACCCACCACCCACCCACTCACCCCACTCGCCCCCACCCCACTCACCCCACTCACTCCACCCCCCACCTACCCCACCCAACCACCTACTCCACCCCCCACCCACCCCCCACCATCCCCCACCACCCCACCCACAGCTGTCCCAGCAGATGAAGCTCAAGCTACAGTTCACCGCATCGGCGCTTGCCGGTGGAGCAACCTCGGCGGCTTCGGCGGTAGTGCCGGGGGGCGCCACCGGCTCCACCGCTTGCCCCCGACGACGCCGGTGCCGGCGGGGCTGGCGCTGGCGCGCAACCACAGCCCCGGCAGCCCCGTGGTGCGCGAGCTGCACCAGCACCAGCTGCAGCAGCAGCTGCAACAGCAGCTGCAACAGCAGCAGCAGCAGCAGCAGCAAGGCGCCATCGGGCGCTCGCAGTCATTCTCACACCAACAGCAGCCTCGCAACGGACACTTTGTCAGGTGGGGAGGGGGGGGGGGTGATGGTGTGATGATGATGGTGGTGGTGGTGGTAGTGATGATGATGATGGTGGTGGTGGTGATGATGGTGATGATGATGATGGTGGTAGTGATGATGATGATGGTGTGATGATGG
>WFAB01003934.1:7500-11056 GCA_018977245.1 Lethenteron camtschaticum
GTTCAGGTTACCCCACGTGCCACTGTCGGTCGTTATTGTTGTTGTTGTTGTTATTGTTGTTGTTATTGTTGTTGTTGTTATTGTTGTTGTGCAACAGTGGGAGTCAAAGCCAAGTTGTTGTTGTTGGTGTGTTTGTGTGTATAATACACACAAAGCTCCCCCGTGTAGCCTCTAACAGCCTGTAGGGGCAAGTGCTGTTAGCGAGCAGCTGTGAAGGTAGACACAGACAAAGCTCCCCGTGTAGCCTTAACAGACTGTAGGGCAAGTGCTGTTAGCAGCGAGTAGCAGCAGCAGCTGTGAAGGTAAACACAGCCAAAGCTCCCCCGTGTAGCCTCTAACAGGCTGTAGGGGCAAGTGCTGTTAGTAGCGAGTAGCAGCAGCAGCTGTGAGGTAGACACAGACAAAGTCCCCCGTGTAGCCTCTAACAGGCTGGAGGGGCAAGTGCTGTTAGCGAGCAGTACCTGTGAAGGCTACCGGCACTGTGGCACACGAGGGGGTGGGTGGCTACCAGCACAACGCCCGGCCGCCTTTGTCTCCCCAGTGGCGATGTTCACTACACACCGCTACACCAGCTACTTATTTGAGGCCGAGTCGACCTAGGGGAGGCCCAGGACCGGTTCAGATAATCGTCACAGGTGTGTTGATGGCCGTGAGCGGGAATCGAACTCTGCCGTGTTGGTAGCGCAGCGTGGCGCTAACCACTACACCCACCGCTCCCCGCATGTTTGTGTGTAAATCAACACGGACACGATCCGGAACCAGATACCGGCGATTCAGAACCAGATAACAGCGATTCAGAACCAGGTTAACAGCGATTCAGAACCAGGTTAACGGTGATTCAGAACCAGGTTAACGGTGATTCAGAACCAGGTTAACGGTGATTCAGAACCAGGGTTACCGGTGATTCAGAACCAGGTTACCAGTGATTCAGAACCAGGTTACCGGCGATTCAGAACCAGGTTAACAGTGATTCAGAACCAGGTTACCGGCGATTCAGAACCAGGTTAACAGTGATTCAGAACCAGGTTACCGGCGATTCAGAACCAGGTTAACAGTGATTCAGAACCAGGGTTACCGGCAAAACGCAGATGCAGGGGGTTAGTTTAATTGGCTGAGTTCAATTTCGATTCAAAGCTTCTTTCGTGACTGCAGGGATTCATCTTCTTGGTTCTTTCTGTAAAGTCGTCACGTAGAAGGGAAATAATAAAATAATAAAAATCAAACATAATAAAATACAATTCTCACGACGTTTCGGCCACAACGCAAGCAGCCGTCCTCAGGTGAAGAACAGGTCTGTCGGAAAGACAGCGTCTGAATGAGCACCACCAAGCTTGGCAGCATGTGATTTGCAAATTCCTTTGTCAAGGCGCCCTTCCTCCGCTAGCCCATACTGCAGGTATTGTGGTCTATGCAAACATGACTCCTTGTATAAAAAGGTGTCAGTTTTGTTGCCAGATAGACGGGTAAATAACCCAATTATCACAGTTGCAAGAGCTTGGGATGGTCGTAAACGGGAAATCACCGCCACCACTGGTTCTGATCGCTGTTAGCCAACAGGGACTTTTACCGTACGATGTCTGTCCGTCTGTCTGCACTATGATCCCTGTCAGCCAACAGAGACCCTTACGTTTAGGCTGCTTCTGCTGCTGCTGCTGTTGTTGTTGTTGTTTTAGAGTGTCAATGTTCTGAGGCTGCTGACGCGGGCGGTTTTTACGTTTTTTGTTCGGGTGGGAAGCTTTGAGTTTTTACGATGTGCACTGCCAGAAACGGCGAGATTTCTGGGTTCAATGAATATTTATCGGTTAACCGTGCGTTACCTTGGGTTAACCGGCGCTAGCTTTGGGATGTGTGTGTGTGTGTTGGGGGATGTGTTTTTAACGGCCATGTTGGAGACACTGAGAGTCTGTGGTTCGGACTGTGAGGTTCTTAACGGCCATGTTGGTGACACTGAGAGTCTGTGGTTCGGACTGTGAGGTTCTTAACGGCCATGTTGGTGACACTGAGAGTCTGTGGTTCGGACTGTGAGGTCTTAACGGCCATGTTGGAGACACTGAGAGTCTGCGGTTCGGACTGTGAGGTTCTTAACGGCCATGTTGGAGACACTGAGAGTCTGTGGTTCGGACTGTGAGGTTCTTAACGGCCATGTTGGAGACACTGAGAGTCTGTGGTTCGGACTGTGAGGATCTTAACGGCCATGTTGTGACACTGAGAGTCTGTGGTTCGGACTGTGAGGTTCTTAACGGCCATGTTGGAGACACTGAGAGTCTGTGGTTCGGACTGTGAGGTTCTTAACGGCCATGTTGGAGACACTGAGAGTCTGTGGTTCGGACTGTGAGGTCTTAACGGCCATGTTGGAGACACTGAGAGTCTGTGGTTCGGACTGTGAGGATCTTAACGGCCATGTTGGAGACACTGAGAGTCTGTGGTTCAGATGTGAGGTCTTAACGGCCATGTTGGAGACACTGAGAGTCTGTGGTTCGGACTGTGAGGTTCTTAACGGCCATGTTGGGACACTGAGAGTCTGTGGTTCGGATTGTGAGGATCTTAACGGCCATGTTGGAGACACTGAGAGTCTGCGGTTCGGACTGTGAGGTCTTAACGGCCATGTTGGAGACACTGAGAGTCTGTGGTTCGATGTGAGGTTCTTAACGGCCATGTTGGAGACACTGAGAGTCTGTGGTTCGGACTGTGAGGTTCTTAACGGCCATGTTGGTGACACTGAGAGTCTGTGGTTCGGATTGTGAGGATCTTAACGCCATGTTGGAGACACTGAGAGTCTGCGGTTCGGACTGTGAGGATCTTAACGGCCATGTTGGAGACACTGAGAGTCTGTGGTTCGGACTGTGAGGTTCTTAACGGCCATGTTGGAGACACTGAGAGTCTGGTTCGGACTGTGAGGTCTTAACGGCCATGTTGTGACACTGAGAGTCTGTGGTTCGGACTGTGAGGTTCTTAACGGCCATGTTGGAGACACTGAGAGTCTGTGGTTCGGACTGTGAGGATCTTAACGGCCATGTTGGAGACACTGAGAGTCTGGGTTCGGACTGTGAGGATCTTAACGGCCATGTTGGAGACACTGAGAGTCTGTGGTTCGATGTGAGGTTCTTAACGGCCATGTTGGAGACACTGAGAGTCTGTGGTTCGGACTGTGAGGTTCTTAACGGCCATGTTGGAGACACTGAGAGTCTGTGGTTCGGACTGTGAGGTTCTTAACGGCCATGTTGGTGACACTGAGAGTCTGCGGTTCGGACTGTGAGGTTCTTAACGGCCATGTTGGAGACACTGAGAGTCTGCGGTTCGGACTGTGAGGTCTTAACGGCCATGTTGGAGACACTGAGAGTCTGCGGTTCGGACTGTGAGGATCTTAACGGCCATGTTGGAGACACTGAGAGTCTGCGGTTCGGACTGTGAGGATCTTAACGGCCATGTTGGAGACACTGAGAGTCTGTGGTTCGGACTGTGAGGATCTTAACGGCCATGTTGGAGACACTGAGAGTCTGTGGTTCGGACTGTGAGGATCTTAACGGCCATGTTGGAGACACTGAGAGTCTGTGGT
>WFAB01003935.1:0-11049 GCA_018977245.1 Lethenteron camtschaticum
GACCACACAGACACACACACACACAGACACACACACAGACACACACACAGAGACACACAGAGACACACATATAGACACACACCGGCTTACTGAGACACACACAGACGCAGTCGCCCCCTTACCTGCTCAGCCTTGGTGCATGCAGGTGCCACGTGCTCCCCTCGGCCGACTTGGATCGATCCTAAGACTCACTTAGAGAGACTCACTTAGAGACTCACTCAGAGACTCACTTAGAGACTCACTCAGAGACTTACAGAGACTCACTTAGAGAGACTCACAGAGACTCACAGACTCACTTAGAGACTCACTCAGATACTCACTTAGAAACTTACTTAGAGAGACTCACTCAGAGACTCACTCACAGACTCACTCACAGACTCACTCAGAGACTCACTCACTTAGAGACTCACTCAGAGACTCACTCACAGACTCACTCAGAGACTCACTTAGAGAGACTCAGAGAGAAGCTCTGACACTCACTTACAGAGACTCACAGACTCACTTAGAGACTCACAGACTCACTTAGAGACCCACAGACTCACTTAGAGACTCACTTAGAGACTCACTTAGAGACTCACTCAGAGACTTACTTACAGAGAGACCCACAGATTCACTTACAGAGACTCTGAGACTCACTCACACAGAGACTCAATCATACAGAGACTCACTCACACACAGAGACTCACTTAGAAACTTACTTAGAGACTCTGAGACTCACTCACACAGAGACTCACTCACACAGAGACTCACTCAGAGACTCGCTCACAGACTCGCTCACAGACTCACTTAGAGAGACTCAGAGAGAAGCTCTGACACTCACTTACAGAGACGCAGAGACTCACAGAGACTCACTTAGAGACTCACAGAGACTCACTCAGAGACTCACTCAGACTCACTTAGAGACTCACAGACTCACTTACAGAGACTCTGAGACTCACTCACACAGAGACTCAATCATACAGAGACTCACTCACACACAGAGACTCACTTAGAAACTTACTTAGAGACTCTGAGACTCACTCACACAGAGACTCACTCACACAGAGACTCACTCAGAGACTCGCTCACAGACTCGCTCACAGACTCACTTAGAGAGACTCAGAGAGAAGCTCTGACACTCACTTACAGAGACGCAGAGACTCACAGAGACTCACTTGGAGACTCACAGAGACTCACTCAGAGACTCACTCAGACTCACTTAGAGACTCACAGACTCACTTACAGAGACTCTGAGACTCACTCACACAGAGACTCAATCATACAGAGACTCACTCACACACAGAGACTCACTTAGAAACTTACTTAGAGACTCTGAGACTCACTCACACAGAGACTCACTCACACAGAGACTCACTCAGAGACTCGCTCACAGACTCGCTCACAGACTCACTTAGAGAGACTCAGAGAGAAGCTCTGACACTCACTTACAGAGACGCAGAGACTCACAGAGACTCACTTAGAGACTCACAGACTCACTTACAGACTCACAGACTCACTTACAGAGACTCAAACACTCACTCACACAGAGAGGCACACATCACAGCGAGTCTGTGAGTCAAGTAGGGAGCCGAGGGAGTGGAGGGGGGAGCGGTGGGGGTGGTGGTGGGGGGAGTCTTTTTATATCCCAAGCAGACATGCGACTCACGCTCGCAGCAGCGCTGTGGGAGGAGACACTGGGGGCGTGTCACTGTGTGTGTCACTGTGTGTGTGTGTGTCACTGTGTGCGTGTGTCACTGTGTGTGTGTGTCACTGTGTGTGTGTGTCACTGTGTGTGTCACTGTGTGTGTGTGTCACTGTGTGTGTGTGTGTGTCACTGTGTGTGTGTCACTGTGTGTCTGTGTGTTACTGTGTGTGTCACTGTGTGTGTCACTGTGTGTGTGTGTGTGTGTCACTGTGTGTGTGTGTGTCACTGTGTGTGTCACTATGTGTGTCACTGTGTGTGTGTGTGTGTAACTGTGTGTGTGTGTGTCACTGTGTGTGTGTGTCTGTGTGTGTGTCACTGTGTGTGTCTGTGTGTGTGTGTGTCAGTGTGTGTGTGTGTCACTGTGTGTGTCACTGTGTGTGTGTGTGTCAGTGTGTGTGTGTCACTGTGTGTGTGTGTGTCACTGTGTGTGTGTGTCTGTGTGTGTGTCTCTGTGTGTGTGTGTCACTGTGTGTGTGTGTCACTGTGTGTGTCACTGTGTGTGTGTGTGTCAGTGTGTGTGTGTGTCACTGTGTGTGTGTGTCACTGTGTGTGTGTCACTGTGTGTCTGTGTGTGTTACTGTGTGTGTCACTGTGTGTGTCACTGTGTGTGTGTCTGTTTGTGTGTGTGTGTCAGTGTGTGTCACTGTGTATGTGTCACTGTGTGTGTCACTGTGTGTGTGTGTCAGTGTGTGTGTGTGTCACTGTGTGTGTGTGTCACTGTGTGTGTGTGTCTGTGTGTGTGTCTCTGTGTGTGTGTGTCACTGTGTGTGTGTGTCACTGTGTGTGTGTCAGTGTGTGTGTGTGTCACTGTGTGTGTCTGTGTGTGTGTGTCAGTGTGTGTGTGTGTGTCACTGTGTGTGTGTCACTGTGTGTGTGTCACTGTGTGTGTGTGTCACTGTGTGTGTGTGTCACTGTGTGTGTGTCAGTGTGTGTGTGTCACTGTGTGTGTGTGTGTGTGTCACTGTGTGTGTGTCAGTGTGTGTAACTGTGTCTGTGTGTGTGTGTCAGTGTGTGTGTGTCTGTGTGTGTGTGTCAGTGTGTGTGTGTCAGTGTGTGTGTGTGTCACTGTGTGTGTGTGTCAGTGTGTGTGTGTGTCACTGTGTGTGTGTGTCAGTGTGTGTGTGTGTGTCACTGTGTGTGTGTGTGTCAGTGTGTGTGTGTGTGTCACTGTGTGTGTCTGTGTCACTGTGTGTGTGTGTCACTGTGTGTGTGTGTCACTGTGTGTGTGTGTCACTGTGTGTGTGTGTCACTGTGTGTGTCAGTGTGTGTGTCAGTGTGTGTGTGTGCTTGTGTCAGTGTGTGTGTGTCTCTGTGTGTGTCTGTGTGTGTGTGTCTGTGTGTGTGTGTGTCACTGTGTGTGTGTGTGTCACTGTGTGTGTGTGTCACTGTGTGTGTGTCACTGTGTGTGTGTGTCTGTGTGTGTGTGTCACTGTGTGTGTGTCACTGTGTGTGTGTCACTGTGTGTGTGTGTCTGTGTGTGTGTGTCACTGTGTGTGTCGCTGTGTGTGTGTGTGTCACTGTGTGTGTGACTCTGTGTGTGTGTGTGACTGTGTGTGTGTCACTGTGTGTGTCACTGTGCGTGTGTGTGTCAGTGGGTGTGTGTGTCACTGTGTGTGTGTGTGTCACTGTGTGTGTGTCACTGTGTGTGTGTGTCACTGTGTGTGTATCACTGTGTGTCACTGTGTGTGTCAGTGTGTGTGTCACTGTGTGTGTCACTGTGTGTGTGTGGTTGTGTCAGTGTGTGTGTGTCTCTGTGTGTGTGTGTCACTGTGTGTGTGTCAGTGTGTGTGTGTCAGTGTGTGTGTGTCTGTGTGTGCGTGTCACTGTGTGTGTGTGTCAGTGTGTGTGTGTGTGTCAGTGTGTGTGTGTGTCACTGTGTGTGTGTGTCACTGTGTGTCAGTGTCTGTGTGTGTGTCACTGTGTGTGTGTGTCTCTGTGTCTGTGTCACTGTGTGTGTGTGTCACTGTGTGTGTGTGTCAGTGTGTGTGTCTGTGTGTGTGTCTGTGTGTGTGTCTGTGTGTGTGTGTCACTGTGTGTGTGTCACTGTGTGTGTCACTGTGTGTGTGTCACTGTGTGTGTGTGTGTCAGTGTGTGTGTGTGTGACTGTGTGTGTGTGATTGTGTGTGTGTGTGTCACTGTGTGTGTCACTGTGTGTCAGGGGAGCGGTAGTGTAGTGGTTAGCGCGCTGCGCTATGAACCCGGCGACCCGGGTTCGATTCCCGCTCACAGCTAACACCAGTGACGATTATCTGAACCGGTCCTGGGCCTCCCCTAGGTCGACTCAGCCTTAAATGAGTACCTGGTGCGGTGTGTAAACATCGCCACTGGGGAGACAAAGGCGGTCGGGTGTGGTGCTGGCCACCCACCCCCTCGTGTACCGTTCCGGCCTTCATAGGTGCTCGCTAACAGCACTTGCCCCTACAGTCTGTTAAGGCTATACGGGGGATCTTTGTCTTTGTCACTGTGTGTGTGTGTCACTGTGTGTGTGTGTCAGTGTGTGTGTGTGTCACTGTGTGTGTGTGTGTCACTGTGTGTGTGTGTGTGTCACTGTGTGTGTGTGTCACTGTGTGTGTGTCTGTGTGTGTGTGTCACTGTGTGTGTGTGTCACTGTGTGTGTGTGTCTGTGTGTGTGTGTCACTGTGTGTGTGTCACTGTGTGTGTGTGTCACTGTGTGTGTGTGTGTCACTGTGTGTGTGTCACTGTGTGTGTGTGTCACTGTGTGCGTGTGTTTCACTGTGTGTGTGTGTCACTGTGTGTGTGTGTCACTGTGTGTGTGTGTGTCACTGTGTGTGTCAGTGTGTGTGTGTGCTTGTGTCAGTGTGTGTGTGTCTCTGTGTGTGTCTGTGTGTGTGTGTCTGTGTGTGTGTGTCACTGTGTGTGTGTCACTGTGTGTGTCACTGTGTGTGTGTGTGTGTCACTGTGTGTGTGTGTGACTGTGTGTGTCACTGTGTGTGTCGCTGTGTGTGTGTGTGTGTCACTGTGTGTGTGTGTCTGTGTGTGTGTCTGTGTGTGTGTGTGTCACTGTGTGTGTGTCACTGTGTGTGTGTCAATGTGTGTGTCACTGTGTGTGTCTGTGTGTGTGTGTGTGTCACTGTGTGTGTGTGTGTGATTGTGTGTGTCACTGTGTGTGTCGCTGTGTGTGTGTGTGTGTCACTGTGTGTGTGACTCTGTGTGTGTGTGTGACTGTGTGTGTGTGTCACTGTGTGTGTCACTGTGCGTGTGTGTGTCAGTGGGTGTGTGTGTCAGTGTGTGTGTCACTGTGTGTGTCACTGTGTGTGTCACTGTGTGTGTCAGTGTGTGCGTGTGTCACTGTGTGTGTCTGTGTGTGTCAGTGTGTGTGTCACTGTGTGTGTGTCTGTGTGTGTGTCAGTGTGTGTGTCACTGTGTGTGTGTCACTGTGTGTGTGTCTGTGTGTGTGTGTTACTGTGTGTGTGTCACTGTGTGTGTCACTGTGTGTGTGTCACTGTGTGTGTGTCAGTGTGTGTGTGTCACTGTGTGTGTGTGTCTGTGTGTGTGTGTCTGTGTGTGTGTGTCTGTGTGTGTGTCAGTGTGTGTGTGTCACTGTGTGTGTGTCTGTGTGTGTGTGTTACTGTGTGTGTGTCACTGTGTGTGTCA
This sequence comes from Lethenteron camtschaticum, assembly GCA_018977245.1. Taxonomy (NCBI): domain Eukaryota; kingdom Metazoa; phylum Chordata; class Hyperoartia; order Petromyzontiformes; family Petromyzontidae; genus Lethenteron; species Lethenteron camtschaticum. The sequence goes on from WFAB01003935.1 coordinate 5,300, forward strand.
CTGTGTGTGTGTCACTGTGTGTGTGTCACTGTGTGTGTGTCTGTGTGTGTGTGTCATTGTGTGTGTCACTGTGTATGTCACTGTGTGTGTCACTGTGTGTGTGTGTGTCACTGTGTGTGTGTGTGTCACTGTGTGTGTGTGTCACTGTGTGTGTGTCATTGTGTGTGTGTCACTGTGTGTGTGTGTCACTGTGTGTGTGTCACTGTGTGTGTGTGTCACTGTGTGTGTGTGTCACTGTGTGTGTGTGTCTGTGTGTGTGTGTCACTGTGTGTCAGTGTCTGTGTGTGTGTGTATCACTGTGTGTGCGTGTCTCTGTGTATGTCACTGTGTGTGTGTCACTGTGTGTGTGTGTGTCACTGTGTGTGTGTGTCAGTGTGTGTGTCTGTGTGTGTCACTGTGTGTGTGTGTGTCACTGTGTGTGTCACTGTGTGTGTGTGTCACTGTGTGTGTGTGTCACTGTGTGTCACTGTGTGTGTGTATGTCACTGTGTGTGTGTCACTGTGTGTGTGTGTGTCACTGCGTGTGTGTCAGTGTGTGTGTGTCACTGTGTGTGTGTCACTGTGTGTGTGTGTCACTGTGTGTGTCACTGTGTGTGTCACTGTGTGTGTCAGTGTGTGTGTCAGTGTGTGTGTGTCACTGTGTGTGTAAGTGTGTGTGTGTCACTGTGTGTGTGTATCACTGTGTGTGTCACTGTGTGTGTAAATGTGTGTGTCACTGTGTGTGTTACTGTGTGTGTCACTGTGTGTGTGTGTCATTGTGTGTGTCACTGTGTGTGTGTGACTGTGTGTGTGTGTGTTACTGTGTGTGTGTGAGTGTGCCACTCTGTGTGTCTGTGTGTGTGAGTGTGTCACTCTGTGTGTCTGTGTGTGTGTGTCACTGTGTGTGTCACTGTGTGTGTGTGTCACTGTGTGTGTGTGTCACTGTGTTTGTGTGTGAGTGTGTCACTGTGTGTCACTGTGTGTGTGTCACTGTGTGTGTCACTGTGTGTGTTTGTGTGTGTCTCTGTGTGTGTTTGTGTGTGAGTGTCTGTGTGTGCGTGATGGTGGTGATCATGATGGTGATGATGGTGGTGATTGTGGTGATGATGATGATGGTGGTGATGGTGGTGGTGATGGTAGTGGTGATGGTGGTGGTGGTGATGGTGATGATTGTAGTGTCTGTGTGTGAATGCTGATGGAATACGTGTAGGTGATGATGGTGGTGATGGTGGTGGTGATGGTGGTGGTGGTGATGATGGTGGTGATGGTGGTGATGGTGATGGTGGTGATGGTGGTGATGGTGATGTGGTGATGGTGGTGATGGTGGTGATGATGGTGATGATGGTGATGATGGTGATGGTGGTGATGATGGTGATGGTGGTGATGGTGATGATGGTGGTAGTGGTGATGGTGATGATGGTGATGGTGGTGATGGTGGTGATGATGGTGGTGATGGTGGTGATGGTGGTGGTGATGGTGGTGATGGTGGTGATGGTGGTGGTGATGGTGGTGATGGTGGTGATGGTGGTGGTGATGGTGGTGATGGTGATGATGGTGGTGATGGTGGTGATTGTGGTGATGGTGATGATGGTGGTGATGGTGGTGATGGTGATGGTGGTGATGGTGGTGATGGTGATGATGGTGATGGTAGTGGTGATGGTGATGATGGTGGTGATGTCTGTGTGTGAATACTGATGGGCTCTCTGTCATTGTTGAGGCGTCGTTTCCCGTTTCTCGTGGATACGCGATAAATCAGAGACACAGTGGGGCACACGGGGAGACACGGGGAGACGCGGGGAGAGACACGGGGAGAGACACGGGGAGAGACACGGGGAGACGCGGGGAGAGACACGGGGAGAGACACGGGGAGACACACGGGGAGAGACACGGGGAGACACACGGGGAGAGACACGGGGAGACACACGGGGAGAGACACGGGGAGAGAGACACGGGGAGAGACACGGGGGGAGACACGGGGAGAGACAGCGTCTCTCTCTCTGTTTCTCTCGTGAACATACCACGCATGCCTACAGGTACCACACATTGTTTCTGAATGTCAGCGTTTGAATTCCCGGTTTTGAATGGCAGGTTCTGAATTCCAGATATTGAATGGCACGTTCTGAGTTCCAGATATTGAATGGCAGGTTTTGAATTCCAGATATTGAATAGCAGCTTTTGAATTACAGATATTGAATGGCACGTTCTGAATTTCAGATATTGAATGGCAGGTTCTGAATTCCAGATGGCAGGTTTTGAATTACAGATATTGAATGGCACGTTCTGAATTCCAGATATTGAATGGCAGGTTTTGAATTCCAGATATTGAATGGCAGGTTTTGAATTCCAGATATTGAATGGCAGGTTTGGAATTCCAGATATTGAATGGCAGGTTCTGAATTACAGATATTGAATGGCAGGTTCTGAATTCCAGATATTGAATGGCAGTTTCTGAATTCCAGATATTGAATGTCAGGTTTTGAATTACAGATATTGAATGGCAGGTTTTGAATTCCAGATATTGAATGGCACGTTCTGAATTCCAGATATTGAATGGCAGGTTTTGAATTCCAGATATTGAATGGCACGTTCTGAATTCCAGATATTGAATGGCAGGTTTTGAATTCCAGATATTGAATGGCACGTTCTGAATTCCAGATATTGAATGGCAGGTTCTGAATTCCAGATATTGAATGGCAGGTTCTGAATTCCAGATATTGAATGGCAGGTTTTGAATTCCAGATATTGAATGGCAGGTTTTGAATTCCAGATATTGAATGGCTGTGCCAGGCTAGGTGCAGGAGGTCACGGGACAGACTCAGCAGGTGCCATGGGTTGACTGCTGTGCCAGGCTAGGTGCAACAGGAGGAGGTCACGGGACAGACCCAGCAGGTGCCATGGGCTGACTGCTGTGCCAGGCTAGGTGCAGGAGGTCACGGAACAGACTCAGCAGGTGCCATGGGTTGACTGCTGTGCCAGGCTAGGTGCAGGAGGATGATGTCACGGGACAGACCCTGCAGGTACCACGGGTTGACTGCTGTGCCAGGCTAGGTGCAGCAGGAGGTCACGGGACACACCCAGCAGATGCCATGGGTTGACTGCTGTGCCAGGTTAGATGCAGGAGAATGAGGTCACGGGACAGACCCTGCAGGTGCCATGGGTTGACTGCTGTGCCAGGCTAGGTGCAGGAGGTCACGGGACAGACTCAGCAGGTGCCATGGGTTGACTGCTGTGCCAGGCTAGGTGCAGGAGGTCACGGGACAGACCCAGAAGGTGCCATGGGTTGACTGCTGTGCCAGGCTAGGTGCAGGAGGATGATGTCACGGGACAGACCCAGCAGGTGCCATGGGTTGACTGCTGTGCCAGGCTAGGTGCAGGAGATCACGGGACAGACCAGCAGGTGCCATGGGTTGACTGCTGTGCCAGGCTAGGTGCAGCAGGAGGTCACGGGACAGACCCAGCAGTGCCATGGGTTGACTGCTGTGCCAGGCTAGGTGCAGGAGATGAGGTCACGGGACAGACCCTGCAGGTGCCATGGGTTGACTGCTGTGCCAGGCTAGGTGCAGGGAGGTCACGGGACAGACCAGCAGGTGCCATGGGTTGACTGCTGTGCCAGGCTAGGTGCAGCAGGAGGTCACGGGACACACCCAGCAGATGCCATGGGTTGACTGCTGTGCCAGGTTAGATGCAGGAGAATGAGGTCACGGGACAGACCCTGCAGGTGCCATGGGTTGACTGCTGTGCCAGGCTAGGTGCAGGAGGTCACGGGACAGACTCAGCAGGTGCCATGGGTTGACTGCTGTGCCAGGCTAGGTGCAGCAGGAGGTCACGGGACAGACCCAGCAGGTGCCATGGGCTGACTGCTGTGCCAGGCTAGGTGCAGAAGGTCACGGGACAGACTCAGCAGGTGCCATGGGTTGACTGCTGTGCCAGGCTAGGTGCAGCAGGAGGTCACGGGACAGACCCAGCAAGTGCCATGGGCTGACTGCTGTGCCAGGCTAGGTGCAGGAGGTCACGGGACAGACTCAGCAGGTGCCATGGGTTGACTGCTGTGCCAGGCTAGGTGCAGCAGGTCACGGGACAAACTCAGCAGGTGCCATGGGTTGACTGATGTGCCAGGCTAGGTGCAGCAGGAGGTCACGGGACAGACCCAGCAGATGCCATGGGTTGACTGCTGTGCCAGGCTAGGTGCAGGAGGTCACGGGACAGACTCAGCAGGTGCCATGGGTTGACTGCTGTGCCAGGCTAGGTGCAGCAGGAGGAGGTCACGGGACAGACCCAGCAGGTGCCATGGGTTGACTGCTGTGCCAGGCTAGGTGCAGGAGGTCACGGAACAGACTCAGCAGGTGCCATGGGTTGACTGCTGTGCCAGGCTAGGTGCAGGAGAATGAGGTCACGGGACAGACCCAGCAGGTGCCATGGGCTGACTGCTGTGCCAGGCTAGGTGCAGAAGGTCACGGGACAGACTCAGCAGGTGCCATGGGTTGACTGCTGTGCCAGGCTAGGTGCAGCAGGAGGTCACGGGACAGACCCAGCAAGTGCCATGGGCTGACTGCTGTGCCAGGCTAGGTGCAGGAGGTCACGGGACAGACTCAGCAGGTGCCATGGGTTGACTGCTGTGCCAGGCTAGGTGCAGCAGGTCACGGGACAGACTCAGCAGGTGCCATGGGTTGACTGCTGTGCCAGGCTAGGTGCAGCAGGAGGTCACGGGACAGACCCAGCAGATGCCATGGGTTGACTGCTGTGCCAGGCTAGGTGCAGGAGGTCACGGGACAGACTCAGCAGGTGCCATGGGTTGACTGCTGTGCCAGGCTAGGTGCAGCAGGAGGTCACGGGACAGACCAGCAGGTGCCATGGGTTGACTGCTGTGCCAGGCTAGGTGCAGGAGGTCACGGGACAGACTCAGCAGGTGCCATGGGTTGACTGCTGTGCCAGGCTAGGTGCAGCAGGAGGAGGTCACGGGACAGACCCAGCAGGTGCCATGGGTTGACTGCTGTGCCAGGCTAGGTGCAGGAGGTCACGGACAGACTCAGCAGGTGCCATGGGTTGACTGCTGTGCCAGGCTAGGTGCAGGAGAATGAGGTCACGGGACAGACCCTGCAGGTGCCATGGGTTGACTGCTGTGCCAGGCTAGGTGCAGGAGGTCACGGGACAGACTCAGCAGGTGCCATGGGTTGACTGCTGTGCCAGGCTAGGTGCAGCAGGAGGTCACGGGACAGACCCTGCAGGTGCCATGGGTTGACTGCTGTGCCAGGCTAGGTGCAGGAGGTCACGGGACAGACTCAGCAGGTGCCATGGGTTGACTGCTGTGCCAGGCTAGGTGCAGCAGGAGGAGGTCACGGGACAGACCCAGCAGGTGCCATGGGTTGACTGCTGTGCCAGGCTAGGTGCAGCAGGAGGTCATGGGACAGACCCAGCAGATGCCATGGGTTGACTGCTGTGCCAGGCTAGGTGCAGGAGGTCACGGGACAGACCCAGCAGGTGCATGGGTTGACTGCTGTGCCAGGCTAGGTGCAGCAGGAGGTCACGGGACAGACCCAGCAGATGCCATGGGTTGACTGCTGTGCCAGGCTAGGTGCAGGAGGTCACGGGACAGACTCAGCAGGTGCCATGGGTTGACTGCTGTGCCAGGCTAGGTGCAGCAGGAGGTCACGGGACAGACCCAGCAGATGCCATGGGTTGACTGCTGTGCCAGGCTAGGTGCAGGAGGTCACGGGACAGACCCAGCAGGTGCATGGGCTGACTGCTGTGCCAGGCTAGGTGCAGGAGGTCACG
>WFAB01003936.1:0-11035 GCA_018977245.1 Lethenteron camtschaticum
AGGTGAAGAAAGGGCTGTCGGAAAGACAGCGTCTGAATGAACACCACCAAGCTTGGCAGCGTATATTTAAGCTGGGTTAGGGGAGGAAGGGCGCCTTGACAAAGGAATTTACATATCAACAGATGGATTTAGCATATTTATGGAAAATGCAGATATCGGATTAGTCACTACTTGTGGAATGTGTAGGTGGTGGGGGGGGGGGTCTCAAAGTCATATTATGCTCGTGTATTATGTAGGATTAGCAGTGATAAAGGGAGGGAAATTTTAATAGTAAGAAGCTGCAGCAGCCAAACCACCGCGTGAAAAAAACTAAAATATAAACTGCTCTGCCAGAGTTTCACATGGATCGTATGTCTAACGACACCATGTCCGCAGCACAATTGTTATTAAATAGCTAATGTACAAAAACAACGTTCTTAATCTACCCATCACCATAATCAGTATCATCTGCAGTTTATCTTTTACTCAATTGCCTGCGTTTGTTTCGTTCACCAAAAGCTTCGTCCAGATTGCCGATTCGGTCAACACAGAGAACCAGGCCGCGACGTTGCCACTGCGCCCCACCCGCTAACCTCCCCCTCATGATTCCAATTTCCTCCCTCTTCACGAAGGCCTCGGCAACGGGGCCCCACCGGCCCACCGTCTGCGCGCTCAAGAACTACGCCGCTCAACTCGACGTGGGCACAGTGGCGAGATGTTAACTACCTCGCCTGGTGTGCAGGAGGTCGTGGGTTCAATCCCGACCCCGACGCCTGCTGCTGTATATTTGGAATTTGCGTGTCTGTGTCATCACCATCACGGTGGCTAGGAGATGTTAACTACCTCGCCTGGTACCAGGAGGTCATGGGTTTGATCCCGACCCCGACCCTGCTGCTGTATATTTGGAGTTTGCGTGTCTGTGTCATCACCATCACGGTGGCTAGGAGATGTTAACTACCTCGCCTGGTATGCAGGAGGTCGTGGGTTGGTCCCGACCCTGACGCCTGCTGCTGTATATTTGGAGTTTGCTTGTCTCTGTCTCATCATCACGGTGGCTAGGAGATGTTAACTACCTCGCCTGGTATGCAGGAGGTCGTGGGTTCGGTCCCGACCCCGACGCCTGCTGCTGTATATTTGGAGTTTGCGTGTCTGTGTCATCACCATCACGGTGGCTAGGAGATGTTAACTACCTCGCCTGGTATGCAGGAGGTCGTGGGTTCGATCCCGACCCGACGCCTGCTGCTGTATATTTGGAGTTTGCGTGTCTGTTCATCACCATCACGGTGGCTAGGAGATGTTAACTACCTCGCCTGGTATGAGGAGGTCGTGGGTTCGGTCCCGACCCGACGCCTGCTGCTGTATATTTGGAGTTTGCGTGTCTGTGTCTCACATCACGGTGGCTAGGAGATGTTAACTACCTCGCCTGGTATGAGGAGGTCGTGGGTTCGGTCCCGACCCCGACGCCTGCTGCTGTATATTTGGAGTTTGCGTGTCTGTGTCATCACCATCACGGTGGCTAGGAGATGTTAACTACCTCGCCTGGTATGCAGGAGGTCGTGGGTTCGATCCCGACCCCAACGCCTGCTGCTGTATATTTGGAGTTTGCACATCTCTCTCCCTCCACGTTTAGAATCACCGCGAGCATTAGGCTGCTATAAATGTCCACGTGATAAGCCGCTTCGTCGCCCTATCACTTGTGCCCAGGTCGCTTTGTAAAAAAAGTGCTACATCGCTCAGTGGGCCTTACCTGTCAAAATAAAAAAATAGTTAAATAGTCAGTAGGTAGAGGCACGGTAGGGGGGATGAGTTGGTGGAAGGGACGGTCACGTGTCTGGAAGGAGGCGTCACTCGCGCAGCGCGATGAAGCCCAGCATGGTGCCGAACTCGGAGCCGTCGCGGCGGTACGAGAAGAAGAGCTCCGGGTGGCACGAGGTGCACAGGGTGACGATGGCGTCGTCGTTGCGCTGGCCGGGCAATGTGCCATCGTCGATGTGCTCCGGCAGCACGCCGCTGCGCTCCAGCAGAATCCTGACGCGGGCAGAGCGAACATCGGTGGATCAACGGTGGCGGTGTCAACAACAACAACAACAAGCACGACTGCCACCACGAAGACCACCACTCGTATGCAACGCACCATGGGGAAGAGGGAGGCGGGCATCTTTGCGCTCGTATGTGTTTTAACACGTAGGCTTTCGCGAATTGCCCGATGATGCTGGATGCAATTACCAACGAAACGTCGTGCTACTCAAAAATTGTAAATGTTGTGGTTTCACGCTTCAACACACCGGTGTGGGGCTAAAGCGGTGAACTATTTGTCTTTTGTCAACGTGACACTTTTTTTACTGATTGGCCGTGTCGGGTGGTGGAGGGTTACGACACATTTATAAATAACGCGCTCTAAACCCAGAAACGTTGATTATGAATCGTATGTGTGTGTGTGTAATTTTAAAGGGGGTCAGGACAGTCGTTGGCAAAGGAGTAGAACGTGGACTTGAAGGTGGGTAAGAGAATCGACGGCACAGACGGCTGGGGGGGGGGGGGGGGACGGGGGGGGGGGGGGGGGGGGGACGGGGGGGGGGGGACGGGGGGGGGGGGGGGACGGGGGGGGGGGGACGGGGGGGGGGGGGGGACGGGGGGGGGGGGACGGGGGGGGGGGGGGGGGACGGGGGGGGGGGAGTCGCAGACTACACGGGAAGCAGATTAGCACGGTTGGCCACATACGGTGTGAAAGAAGTTCAACACACCATTGGAACCTCATTTGCCAGTAAAAATATGATAATTGGTTTTTTACCCTTCTATCTGGCATTATGACTGCAGGTATTGTGGTCTATGTAAACATGACTCCTTGTAAAAAAGGTGTCAGTTTTGTTGCCAGATAGAAGGGTAAAAAAACATTATCATATTTTTTACTGGCAAATGAGGTTTCAATGGTGTAAATGCTTACCCCGAGCTCTCATACTCTGATGGTGCATTGTCTTTGAGTTGTGCGCCTTTTGGCGTCATCTGGTCCAACACCATGTGAGACTAGGCTCTAAGGAAAGCTGTCTCGGGTGTGGACCAATCAACTTCAAAGACAGTGCATACATTATCAGAGTTATGTTTTTTGTTTGCATTATGTCTGCAGGTATTGTGGTCTATGCAAACATGACTCCTTGTAAAAAAGGTGTCAGTTTTGTTGCCAGATAGAAGGGTAAAAAAAAAATTACCAGTAAACCTGTTTATGATAATATCAGAATCAGAATACTTATTTATACTGGAGGAATCCGATGAGCTCCAAAGCTCTTCTTTTCTCACAGATGCCCAGCAGGACATATGCGGCCAATAGCCAATGTTGGTCCACGGCCGTGCACTCGCTACGGCCTCTCGTAACCAAATCAACTTGTAGTAGTAGGTTTTACCCTTTTAAACTGGTACAAAACTAACACCTTTATTCAAGGCATCATGTTTGCAATAACCACAACACAAGTAGTCAAAAAAGCAAACAAAAAGAAGCAACTCTGATAATGATAATAATATGCACTGTCCTTGAAGTTGATTGGTCCACACCCGAAACGGCTTTCTTTAGAGCCGAGTCCCCATTGGTGTTGGACCAGATGACACCAGAAGGCGTACAACTCAAACACAGTGCAATATCAGAGTATTGAGAGCTCGGGGTAAGCATTTACACTATGAGATTACCCGAGCTCTCATACTATATTTTGCCACTGGTAAAAGAGATCTCATAGTGCAAATCAACTTGGTCAATCTGCCACCTGCGGCCAGGCAAGTTGATTCCGTCGTAGGGTCTCCGTCGCGATTGACGATGAGGTTCACCCGTTCGTTGGCCACCGTCACGCTCGACAATGAAGGGCACTTCGCCCGACGGGTAGTTTCATCGCGCATTTCACGAACGAAGCTGAACCCTGCACCTCGCTTCAAACATCCCGGTCGAAATATTTTCCGTATTTACCAAAATAAATGCGCGTCAATCCGTCTCGCGGCGGAGCGCGGCTGCACGTACTGTGTGTACCGTATCTACGTCGCCGCACGTAGCCAATCGCGCAAATTTGAGATGCGGGGTGGGGGGGGGTACAACAAACTAAACATAATTAGCAGCTCCACAGAGGTGAGTTTAAAGTACGTCGAGCTACACGTGTGTGCATCTATTTCCAACTCGGACGGTGTCCTTCACTGTCAGCGCGAGGGACCGCCGCACATTTGGGCTTGACACGTCAGCGGTCGCACTAAAGGCGGACCTGCGGGCCTTGCCGATGAAGGACACCGAACTAGGGGATTGCCGTGTGAGGCCCATCGCGACCATCGCCCGTGCGCCCGGCACCTGGTGGCCTTGCGCAGGTCGGCGTTCGTCGTCCCGTCCGCCAGGTGGCGCAGGCACGTCGCGTCGATGGCCGAGAACTGGGCGGCCACCTCAGGGCCCACCTGGAAGCAGCAGGGCCCGATGGAGGGGCCCAGCACGACCCTGAGGTCCCGCGCCGAGCAGCCCAGCTCCGCCACCATGGCGCGCACCGCCACGCCGCCGATGCCCCCCACGGTGCCGCGCCAGCCTGCCGGGGCACGACGCAACGCCAGCACGCACGCACGGTGACAAAGATACCCCCGTGTAGCACACACGCGCATCACTTTTTGGGCAAGTGCTGTTTGCAAAACTATAAAAAAAGATTGTTTTACTAAACTCCTTGACCTGCACAGCATCAGCGGGTCCTCACCAAACAGTGGACTGACAAAAGTCTGTACATGTACGCCGACATTTAATAACAGGGCTCAGTCATGGGCGGACATGTCTTGAGCCTCGACTTGGGCAGGAATTGGACAGCTGGACTGGCTGGAACCGGCATTCCAGACGCCAGGGACAGCAACAGAGCAGGAGGAAACTCCCATTGAGCACACACGCATTCACACGTGGACACACCACTCACGCGCCCTGTGTGTGGCGTGTATGAGCTATGTAGGGTGTGGATGGGTTAGTCGCGTCGTAGCAGGGCTGCATGTGTTGTGGCCGGGCTGACTGCGTGTTGTGGATGACCAGCGTGCGTGTCCTGGCCAGGCAGGGTGTGTGTTGTGGCCACGAGGGTGTGTTGTGTCTGGCCGGTGCGTGTGTTGTGGATGATCTGCGTATGTTGGGGCCATGGCAGCGCGTGCGTTGTGCCCGGTGCGGCGTGTTGCGTTGTGGCCGTGGCTCTGCGTGGCGAGTACCCGAATGCACAGCTCCGCACGCCCCGCGGACGGGGTCGGCCAGCAGTAGCGGGATGCAGTCGGCGCCCGGCGCGCCGAGCGTGACGCCGGGCCGCGCCGTCAGGAGGCCGTCGTACTCCGCCGGCTCCTCGGTCCCCAGCACCCACACGGCGGTGCTGTGGCACACCTGGCGGGACACGTCAACGTCAAACCGGTGTGCGTGGGCCGTGTGGGGTCCGTGTGGGGTCTGTGTGGGGTCCGTGTGGGGTCCATGCGGGGTTCGTGTGGGGTCTGTGTGGGGTCCGTGCGTGGGCTGTGTGGGGTCCGTGTGGGCTCCGTGCGTGGGTCTGTGTGGGGTCTGTACGTGGGTCTGTGTGGGGTCCGTGTGTGGATCTGTGTGGGGTCCGTGTGGGGTCCGTGTGGGTTCCGTGGTGGGTCTGTGTGGGGTCGTGGGTCTGTGGGGTCTGTGTGGGGTCTGTGTGGGTCTGTGTGGGGTCTGTATGGGGTCTGTGTGGGGTCCGTGTGGGTCTGTGTGGGGTCCGTGTGGGTCTGTGTGGGGGTGGTGGTCTGTGTGGGGTCGTGTGGGTGTGGGGTCTGTGTGGGGTCTGTATGGGGTCTGTGGGGTCTGTGTGGGGTCCGTGTGGGGTCTGTGTGGGGTCGTGTGTGGTCTGTGTGGGTCCTGTGTGGTCTGTGTGGGTCTGTGTGGGGTCTGTGTGGTCTGTGTGTGGTCTGTGTGGGTCGTGTGGGGTCTGTGTGGGTCGTGCGGGTCTGTGTGGGCTCCGTGTGGGTTCCGTGCGCGTCGCCGTGCCTTGGGAGTGCGGAGCGAGTCGAGCGTGAATCCCGCGGCTTGCGCCAGGCGCCGCTTGTTCTCGACGGTGGCGCCCGGCGGGTCGCGCCGTCGCACGGAGCGCGACAGGTTCAGAGAGCTCATCCCGGGCAGGTGAGACACGCCGCCCTGGCGCGTGCTGAACCCGTGCAGGAAGCGCTCTCCTGCACGCCACGCACGCCGCACGGACGAACAAACACGCACGGCCGTGTCGCCTGTGTCGCCTACACGGGCTGCCGGGGCAAGTGCTGTTGGTGGAGCAACGGTGAACCGCTAGAATGGGAAGGTGTTGCGCAGCGGTGTGCCCGGCCGTCTTTGTCTCCCCGGTGCTCGTGTTTAACACGCCGCGATGGAACACGGGGGGAGGGGTGGGTCTTGTGGTGCGGTGCCCGTGGCGGGCACGGCTACTCCGTAGGGACGAGGGGTACGCTCACCTGGGATGAGTGGCGAACGCAGAACGCGCACCGGTCCCGTAATAGAAGGCAGGCCTCTGAAGCAGGCCTCGACGTCGGCGCGCACGGCCGCCAACTCGGCGGGGCTCGGCTCGCTCGACTCGCCGGGCCCCACGGCGTCCACCTCGACGTGGTACACGGGCGTGAACATCTCGACCGCGTAGGCGGACAGCAGCGCCGCGCGGCGGTGCCCGCCCGTGCGCACGGTCACCCTGGCGAGCGCCAGCTCGTCCACGCGGCCCTTGGCGCGGTAGAAGAGGCGGGCGACGCTGTCGTCGCGCAGGACGTGGCACGGCGACGCGAAGCCCGGGGTCTCGGACGAGGCCGAGTCCTTGAAAGCGGCCGTGACGGCGGTGGCGGCGGCGTCGTCGTCGTCGCTGGGAGAGCAGAGCACGAGGAGGAGCGAGGGGCGACCACGGCCGGAGGAGAGACGCGGGGCCGCCGGGAGGAAGGAGGCCGGGTCACCTCGGAACGCCGGGCCCAGGCCGGGAAGGTCGAGCAGCAGCGCTTCTCCCGCCATTGCACCTGGCGAGACATTTATCACTCGGATCACACCTTGGTCGCTCCCTCGCTCGCTCGCTGGGACGGCCACCGAGAGAGCGATGTTACCTTCTGCCAGGGAAACATAGCGAGGTTGGGCAGAAACGAATTCGACAATCCGAAAATGTGACCACCACCACCCGCGGCCAACACCGCCGTCACCACCAACGCCACCACCACCGACGCTGCCACCGCCACCACTAACACCACCGCCACCACCACCACCACCAACGCCACTACCACCGCTGCCGCCACCACCACCACCACGAACGCTGCCACCGCCACCACCGCCACCACCACCGTTATCACCACTGCCGCCGCCACCACCGCAACATCTCCACCACTACCACCACTCAAGGCAGATCAATTGCAGACCACTGATGATGACGATGGGTCATGGGTCATGGCCACTGTGAGCAACAGAGCCGACGGGCGCCCCAGCAACGCGTCACACGTGGGGTCAGAGGCGGGGTCAGAGGTGGGGTCAGAGGTGAGGTCAGAGGTGGGGTCACAGAGAGCGGGTGGGCCCCCATTCATGACTAGTTGGTGAGGGTTAATGTCGGCTACTTACTAGCGGTGGGTGAGTTGGTGAGGGTTAACGTCGGCTACTTACTAGTGGTGGGTGAGTTGGTGAGGGTTAATGTCGGCTACTTACCAGTGGTGGGTGAGTTGGTGAGGGTTAATGTCGGCTACTTACTAGCGGTGGGTGAGTTGGTGAGGGTTAACGTCGGCTACTTACCAGTGGTGGGTGAGTTGGTGAGGGTTAATGTCGGCTACTTACCAGTGGTGGGTGAGTTGGTGAGGGTTAATGTCGGCTACTTACCAGTGGTGGGTGAGTTGGTGAGGGTTAATGTCGGCTACTTACTAGTGGTGGGTGAGTTGGTGAGGGTTAACGTCGGCTACTTACTAGTGGTGGGTGAGTTGGTGAGGGTTAATGTCGGCTACTTACTAGTGGTGGGTGAGTTGGTGAGGGTTAACGTCGGCTACTTACTAGCGGTGGGTGAGTTGGTGAGGGTTAACGTCGGCTACTTACTAGTGGTGGGTGAGTTGGTGAGGGTTAACGTCGGCTACTTACTAGTGGTGGGTGAGTTGGTGAGGGTTAACGTCGGCTACTTACTAGCGGTGGGTGAGTTGGTGAGGGTTAATGTCGGCTACTTACTAGTGGTGGGTGAGTTGGTGAGGGTTAATGTCGGCTACTTACTAGTGGTGGGTGAGTTGGTGAGGGTTAATGTCGGCTACTTACTAGTGGTGGGTGAGTTGGTGAGGGTTAATGTCGGCTACTTACTAGCGGTGGGTGAGTTGGTGAGGGTTAATGTCGGCTACTTACTAGTGGTGGGTGAGTTGGTGAGGGTTAATGTCGGCTACTTACTAGTGGTGGGTGAGTTGGTGAGGGTTAATGTTGGCTACTTACTAGTGGTGGGTGAGTTGGTGAGGGTTAATGTCGGCTACTTACTAGCGGTGGGTGAGTTGGTGAGGGTTAATGTTGGCTACTTACTAGCGGTGGGTGAGTTGGTGAGGGTTAATGTTGGCTACTTACTAGCGGTGGGTGAGTTGGTGAGGGTTAATGTCGGCTACTTACTAGTGGTGGGTGAGTTGGTGAGGGTTAACGTCGGCTACTTACTAGCGGTGGGTGTGTTGGTGAGGGTTAACGTCGGCTACTTACTAGCGGTGGGTGAGTTGGTGAGGGTTAATGTCGGCTACTTACTAGCGGTGGGTGAGTTGGTGAGGGTTAATGTCGGCTACTTACTAGCGGTGGGTGAGTTGGTGAGGGTTAATGTCGGCTACTTACTAGCGGTGGGTGAGTTGGTGAGGGTTAATGTCGGCTACTTAATAGCGGTGGGTGAGTTGGTGAGGGTTAACGTCGGCTACTTACTAGCGGTGGGTGAGTTGGTGAGGGTTAATGTCGGCTACTTACTAGCGGTGGGTGAGTTGGTGAGGGTTAATGTCGGCTACTTACTAGTGGTGGGTGAGTTGGTGAGGGTTAATGTCGGCTACTTAATAGCGGTGGGTGAGTTGGTGAGGGTTAACGTCGGCTACTTACTAGTGGTGGGTGAGTTGGTGAGGGTTAATGTCGGCTACTTACTAGTGGTGGGTGAGTTGGTGAGGGTTTAATGTCGGCTACTTAATAGCGGGTGGGTGAGTTGGGTGAGGGTTAATGTCGGCTACTTACTAGTGGGTGGGTGAGTTGGTGAGGGGTTAACGTCGGCTACTTACTAGTGGGTGGGTGAGTTAGGTGAGGGGTTAATGTCGGCTACTTACTAGCGGTGGGTGAGTTGGTGAGGGGTTAATGTTGGGCTACTTACTAGTGGTGGGGTGAGGTTGGTGAGGGTTAATGTTCGGCTACTTAATAGCGGTGGGTGAGTTGGTGAGGGTTAATGTCGGCTACTTACTAGCGGTGGGTGGAGGTTGGTGAGGGTTAATGTCCGGGCTACTTAAATAGCGGTGGGTGAGTTGGTGAGGGTTTTAATGTCGGCTACTTACCAGTGGTGGGTGAGTTGGTGAGGGTTAATGTCGGCTACTTACTAGTGGTGGGTGAGTTGGTGAGGGTTAATGTCGGCTACTTACTAGTGGTGGGTGAGTTGGTGAGGGTTAATGTCGGCTACTTACTAGTGGTGGGTGAGTTGGTGAGGGTTAACGTCGGCTACTTACCAGTGGTGGGTGAGTTGGTGAGGGTTAATGTCGGCTACTTACTAGTGGTGGGTGAGTTGGTGAGGGTTAATGTCGGCTACTTACTAGCGGTGGGTGAGTTGGTGAGGGTTAACGTCGGCTACTTACTAGCGGTGGGTGAGTTGGTGAGGGTTAATGTTGGCTACTTACTAGTGGTGGGTGAGTTGGTGAGGGTTAATGTCGGCTACTTAATAGCGGTGGGTGAGTTGGTGAGGGTTAATGTCGGCTACTTACTAGCGGTGGGTGAGTTGGTGAGGGTTAATGTTGGCTACTTACTAGTGGTGGGTGAGTTGGTGAGGGTTAATGTCGGCTACTTACTAGCGGTGGGTGGAGTTGGTGAGGTTAATGTCGGCTACTTAATAGCGGTGGGTGAGTTGGTGAGGGTTAATGTCGGCTACTTACTAGTGGGTGGGTGAGTTGGTGAGGGTTAATGTCGGCTACTTACTAGTGGTGGGTGAGTTGGTGAGGGTTAACGTCGGCTACTTACCAGTGGTGGGTGAGTTGGTGAGGGTGTCGGTTAAGGGTGGGTGAGGGTGAGGGTTAATGTCGGCTACTTACTAGTGGTGGGTGAGTTGGTGAGGGTTAATGTCGGCTACTTACTAGCGGTGGGTGAGTTGGTGAGGGTTAACGTCGGCTACTTACTAGTGGTGGGTGTGTTGGTGAGGGTTAACGTCGGCTAC
Source organism: Lethenteron camtschaticum (assembly GCA_018977245.1). NCBI lineage: Eukaryota > Metazoa > Chordata > Hyperoartia > Petromyzontiformes > Petromyzontidae > Lethenteron > Lethenteron camtschaticum. The sequence continues at coordinate 10,317 of WFAB01003936.1, forward strand.
TTACTAGTGGTGGGTGAGTTGGTGAGGGTTATGTCGGCTACTGGGGGTGGTGGTGAGGGTTAAGTCGGCTACTTACTAGGGTGGGTGAGTTGGTGAGGGTTAATGTCGGCTACTTACTAGGGTGGGTGAGTTGGTGAGGGTTAACGTCGGCTACTTACTAGCGGTGGGTGAGTTGGTGAGGGTTAATGTCGGCTACTTACTAGTGGTGGGTGAGTTGGTGAGGGTTAACGTCGGCTACTTACTAGCGGTGGGTGAGTTGGTGAGGTTAATGTCGGCTACTTACTAGCGTGGGTGAGTTGTGAGGGTTAACGTCGGCTACTTACTAGCGGTGGGTGAGTTGGTGAGGGTTAACGTCGGCTACTTACTAGGGGTGGGGGAGCGTTGGTGAGGGGTTAATGTCGGCTACTTACTAGTGTGGGTGAGTTGGTGAGGGTTAATGTCGGCTACTTACTAGTGGTGGGTGAGTTGGTGAGGGTTAACGTCGGCTACTTACTAGTGTGGGTGAGTTGGTGAGGGTTAATGTCGGCTACTAGGGGGGTGAGTGGTGGGGGTGCTACTTACTAGTGGTGGGTGAGTTGGTGAGGGTTAATGTCGGCTACTTACCTAGTGGTGGGTGAGTTGGTGAGGGTTAATGTCGGCTACTTACTAGTGGGGTGTGTTGGTGAGGGTTAATGTCGGCTACTTACTAGCGGTGGGTGAGTTGGTGAGGGTTAATGTCG
>WFAB01003937.1:0-11034 GCA_018977245.1 Lethenteron camtschaticum
CACTCACCCACCCACTCACCCACCCACCCACTCACCCGCTCACTCACTCACTCACCCACTCACTCACTCACTGACCCACCACCCACTCACTCCACTCACCACTCACCCACTCACCCANCCACCCACCCACTCACTCTCACCCACCCACCCACCCACTCACCCTCTCACCCACCTATTCACCCACCCACTAACCCTCTCACCCACCACTAACCTTCTCACCCACCCACTAATCCACCCACTCACCCACCCACCCACCCTCTCACCTCACCCGCCCACTAATCCACCCGCCCACCCACCCACCCACTCACCCACTCACCCACCCACTCACCCACCCACCACTCACCCACTCACCCCTCACCCACCCACTAACCCTCTCACCCACCCACTAACCCTCTCACCCACCCAACCACCCACTCACCCACCCANACCACCCACCCTCTCACCCTCTCACCCACTCACTCACCCACCCACTAATCCGCTCACCCGCCCACTAATCCACCCACTCACCCACTCACTCACCCACCCACCCACTCACTCACCCACCCACTAACCCGCCACTAACCCGCTCACCCGCCACTCACCCACACACCCACCCACTCACCCACCCACTCACCCACCCACTCACCCGCCCACTAACCCTCTCACCCGCCCACTAACCCTCTCACCCACCCACTCACTCGCTCACCCACCCACCCACTCACCCACCCACCCACTGACTCACCCGCTCATTCACCCGCCCACCCGCTCATCCACCCACTAACTCGCTCACCCGCCCACTAACCCACCCACTCACCCTCTCACCCACCCACTAATCCGCTCACCCGCCCACTAATCCACCACCCACTCACCACTCGCTGTGTGCGTCATGGAGTTACTCGCCACGCCCTGATCACCTCTCACTCACTCTCTCGCTGTGTGNGTGAGTCTGTGTGTGTGTGTCTGTGTGTGTGTGAGTCTGTGTGTGTGTCTGTGTGTGTGTGTCTGTGTGTGTGTGTGAGTCTCTGCGTGTGTGTGAGTGTGTGTGTGTCTGTGTCTGTGTGTGTGTCTGTGTGTGTGTGTGTCTGTGTGTGTCTGTGTGTGTGAGTCTCTGTGTGTGAGTCTGTGTGTGTGTGAGTCTGTGTGGTGTGTCTGTGTGTGAGTCTCTGTGTCTGTGTGTNACTGTGTGTGTGTGTCTGTGTGTGAGTCTGTGTGTCTGTGTGAGTCTCCGTGTCTCTGTGTGAGTCTGTGGGTGTGGCACATTCTNAAAACACTTCCCCAGTAGCCTGTGTGGGCTCCGGGGGAGCTTTGTCGTGTATCTGTCCATGTACCTCAACACGACTCAGACTCACGAGTGTTAACCCACAGCCAAAGTCCCCCAGGTAGCCTCTAGCAGGGCTTTGGGCAGTGCTTGTGCGAGTNGCAGNAGAGTGTCTATGTCTACACACACCACACAGACAAAGCTGCCCCAGGTAGCCTCTAGCATGTGGGCAAGTGCTGTTAGTAGCAGCAGTGTCCATGTACTACACACACACACACAAAGTCCCCAGGTAGCCTTAGCAGGCTTGGGCAGTNCTCTGGCGAGTAGAGATCTATGTACACACACACACACAAAGCTACCCCAGGTAGCCTCTAGCAGGCTTTGCAAGTCTGTNAGTGCGAGTGNAGCAGTGATGTCTNCACCACTCACACNCACACCTCCCCAGGCCTCGCAGGGCTTTAGGGCAAGTGCTGTCACACACCACCACACACACACAGCTCCCCAGGTAGCCTCAGCAGGCTTAGGGGCAAGTGCTGNAGCAGTAGGCCCTCACACACAGCCAAACTCCCCAGGTAGCCTCGAGCAGGCTGTAGGGGCAAGTGCTGCGAGTACTACACACANACACACAGACAAGCTNCCCCAGGTAGCCTCAGCAGGCTGTAGGGTGCTGTTAGCAGTACCTATGCACAGAGTAGCAGCACCTNTCCCCAGGTAGTGAGNGGGTGAGNGGCAAGTGNGTGTTNAGTGAGTNGGTGAGAATGNGTGACTGATGGTNAGTGGTGGCNGTGTAGTGTGTGAGTGAGTGAAGGGGGAAGGGGTGTTGGTGAGGTGAGTGAGTGACANTGAGTGAGTGNATGAGTGCGAGTGAGTGGGTGGTGNCGTGCGAGTGGGTGACGCATAGTGACGGTGATGATTGAGGGTGNGTGGTGAGTGGTGAGTGAGTGGNTGAGAGGAGNGACTGAGTGACGAGTGAGTGCTGCTGGTGCCATGACNGAGTGAGTGACTGAGATGACTGAGATGACTGANTGATGACGAGGTGGCGAGTGAGTGGTGAGTGAGTGGTGGTGGTTGTTGTTGTTGTGGGATAGACCGTCAAACTAACAAAAACAGGTACACACACACACATCTATATTAGGGACGGAATGACAAATCGATTTTGGCGTCATCTGGTCCAACCCATGTGAGACTGGGCTCTAAGAAAAGCTGTCTCGGGTGTGGACCAATCAACTTCAAGGACAGTTACATCATCAGAGTTGTTTTTGTTTGCATTACGACTGCAGGTATTGTGGTCTATGCAAACATGACTCCTCATAAAAAAGGTGTCAGTTTTGTTGCCAGATAGAAGGGTAAAAAACAATTATATTTTTAACTGGCAAAGGAGGTTCCAATGGTGTAAATGCTTCACCCTGAGCTCTCATACTCTGATGGTGCATTGTCTTTGAGTTGTGCGCCTTTTGGTGTCATCTGGTCCAACACCATGTGAGACTAGGCTCTAAGAAAGCTGTCTCGGGTGTGGACCAATCAACTTCAAGGACAGCATACATTATCAGAGTTGTGTTTTTTGTTTGTATTATGACTGCAGGTATTGTGGTCTATGCAAACAAGTATAACCCGTAAAACAAAGTTTGTCACTATAAATCCTTTATATGCGTGGCGGCTAGAGTCCTCTCGTCCTCTGGCTTGAGATGGCTGCCACCTATGGGTCAGATGATTGCATGGCATCATTAAGCAATTGGTAATTAAATATCAAATTTTTTGTCCTAAAAAGTGTAAAATTTTGGAAAAATTTTCACGAACATTAATTGTCACGCACAACGAGTCTGTGTGCAAAATGTCAGCTCGATTGGATCACGGGAAGTGGGTTAAAAAACGACCGAAAGATTTGCACGGTCACAAGCAAGCAAGTGAACTTAATATAAAGGATTTAAAAAGGTGTCAGTTTGTTGCCAGATAGAAGGGTNAAAAAACAATTATCAAAACCAACGAGGTTTCTTCGTTTTTGTCGCGGCGTTCCACGTGTCAAATTACGCGAAACTCAAAAAACTAAAAACCTCTCCCGGTTGGCCGTGACACGATCTAAACCCGCCCGCCCCCACCACCAAACTAAACTTTAAAAACAAACCCACCCCCTCCCCCATCTGTTAACAGGTCCCTGCGGGGTGTGCTGGTAGGAACGAACAAATGAATGGCTATAATAAAATGAAATGGCGGGTACGATACGAAGGGAGAGTTTGAGGCCTACTTCTAGGCTTTAGGCCGCTGTAGGCTTTAGGCCGCTGTGAGTTAATTTTTAATTTAAATGTTTTAATTATTTATGTAAAAGCTTTAAATGTAAATGTTTCTATTAAAAACATGAGGGAATATAACATTGTTAAACATTAACTCCCTTTGACACACGCGGGGGTACGATACGAAGGGAGAGTTTGAAGCCTAGTTCTAGGCTTTAGGCCTAGCTGTAGGCTTTAGGCCGCTGTGAGTTAATTTTTATTGTAAATGTTTTAATTATTTATGTAAAAGCTTTAAATGTAAATGTTTCTATTAAAAACATGAGGGAATGTAACATTGTTAAACATTATCTCCCTTTGACACACGCGGGGTACGATACGAAGGGAGAGTTTGAGGCCTAGCTGTAGGCTTTAGGCCGCTGTGAGTTAATTTTGAATTTAAATGTTTTAATTAAAAGCTATCTCAGGCAATTACAAGGGAATGTTACACTTGTTTAGCCAGGAAAGCCTCACCGAGTCTCAAGGTTTTTGTAGGGTCCTGCCAAGTGTTTGCAGTCGGGGGCGATGTTGCTACACCTAATCGGACATCGGACGGACGGACGATATAATCTATTGTAGGCTGGTTCACTTCGTTCCTACCAGTATAATCTTCACTTGAAGGAATCCACGCCCTCTGCGTCCCTTCGCTAAAAGTCACCGAGGTAGAAACATCGGTCACGGCTGATGTTGGGTCCGCGAAAGCCCAGCCGCTAGCAGCGTGCTCAACGGAAACACAGCACGCCGACTCTGCGATTAATTGCGCTGCTGCTATGAATGTCCACGTGGCGATGGTGATGATGATGGTGGTGGTGATGACATCAGCCCACGTGGATACGCTGAGTGTCTCTGTGTGTCTCCGTGGTCTTTGTGTGTCTCTGTGTCTCCGTGGGTCTCTGTGGGTTTTTGTGCGTCTCTGTGGGTTTCTGTGGGTTTAGGTGCGTTTCTGTGTGTCTCTGTGTGTCTCTATGGGTCTCTGTGTGTCTCTATGGGTCTCTGTGTCTCTATGGGTCTGTGTCTGTGTGTCTCTATGGGTCTCTGTGTGTCTCTATGGGTCTCTGTGTGTCTTATATGGGTCTCTGTGTGTCTATATGGGTCTCTGTGTGTCTATATGGGTCTCTGTGTGTCTCTGTGGGTCTCTGTGTGTCTGTGTGTCTCCATGTGTCTATGTGGGTCTCTGTGGGTTTCTGTGGGTTTAGGTGCGTTTCTGTGGGTCTCTGTGTGTCTCTATGGTCTCTGTGTGTCTCTGTGTGTCTATATGGGTCTCTGTGTTTCTCTGTGTGTCTCTGTGGGTCTCTGTGTGTCTATGTGTGTCTCTGTGGTTCTCTGTGGTTCTTTGTGGGTCTCTGTGGGTCTTTGTGTTTCTCTGTGTGTCTCAGTGTGTCTCTATGTCTCTGTGTGTCTCTGTGTGTCTGTGTGTCTCTGTGGGTTTCTGTGGGTTTAGGTGCGTTTCTGTGTGTCTCTGTGTGTCTCTATGGGTCTCTGTGTGGTTCTCTATGGGTCTCTGTGTCTCTATGGGTCTGTGTCTGTGTGTCTCTATGGGTCTCTGTGTGTCTCTATGGGTCTCTGTGTGTCTATGGGTCTCTGTGTGTCTATATGGGTCTCTGTGTGTCTATATGGGTCTCTGTGTGTCTATATGGGTCTCTGTGTGTCTCTGTGGGTCTCTGTGTGTCTGTGTGTCTCCATGTGTCTATGTGGGTCTCTGTGGGTTTCTGTGGGTTTAGGTGCGTTTCTGTGGGTCTCTGTGTGTCTCTATGGGTCTCTGTGTGTCTCTGTGTGTCTATATGGGTCTCTGTGTTTCTCTGTGTGTCTCTGTGGGTCTCTGTGTGTCTATGTGTGTCTCTGTGGTTCTCTGTGGTTCTTTGTGGGTCTCTGTGTGTCTATGTGTGTCTCTGTGGGTCTCTGTGGGTTTCTGTGCGTTTCTGTGTATATCGGTGTGTCTATGTGCGTTTCTGTGTATTTCTGTGTGTCTCTGTGTGTCTCTGTGTGTCTATATGGGTCTCTGTGTGTCTCTGTGGGTCTCTGTTTGTCTGTGTGTCTCCATGTGTCTATGTGGGTCTCTGTGGGTTTCTGTGGGTTTAGGTGCGTTTCTGTGGGTCTCTGTGTGTCTCTATGGGTCTCTGTGTGTCTCTGTGTCTATATGGGTCTCTGTGTTTCTCTGTGTGTCTCTGTGGGTCTCTGTGTGTCTATGTGTGTCTCTGTGGTTCTCTGTGGTTCTTTGTGGGTCTCTGTGGGTCTTTGTGTTTCTCTGTGTGTCTCAGTGTGTCTCTATGGGTCTCTGTGTGTCTCTGTGTGTCTATGTGTGTCTCTGTGGGTTTCTGTGGGTTTAGGTGCGTTTCTGTGTGTCTCTGTGTGTCTCTATGGGTCTCTGTGTGTCTATGGGTCTCTGTGTGTCTCTATGGGTCTGTGTGTCTCTGTGTGTCTCTATGGGTCTCTGTGTGTCTCTATGGGTCTCTGTGTGTCTATGGGTCTCTGTGTGTCTATATGGGTCTCTGTGTGTCTATATGGGTCTCTGTGTGTCTCTGTGGGTCTCTGTGTGTCTGTGTGTCTCCATGTGTCTATGTGGGTCTCTGTGGGTTTCTGTGGGTTTAGGTGCGTTTCTGTGGGTCTCTGTGTGTCTCTATGGGTCTCTGTGTGTCTCTGTGTGTCTATATGGGTCTCTGTGTTCTCTGTGTGTCTCTGTGGGTCTCTGTGTGTCTATGTGTGTCTCTGTGGTTCTCTGTGGTTCTTTGTGGGTCTCTGTGTGTCTATGTGTGTCTCTGTGGGTCTCTGTGGGTTTCTGTGCGTTTCTGTGTATATCGGTGTGTCTATGTGCGTTTCTGTGTATTTCTGTGTGTCTCTGTGTGTCTCTGTGTGTCTATATGGGTCTCTGTGTGTCTCTGTGGGTCTCTGTTTGTCTGTGTGTCTCCATGTGTCTATGTGGGTCTCTGTGGGTTTCTGTGGGTTTAGGTGCGTTTCTGTGGGTCTCTGTGTGTCTCTATGGGTCTCTGTGTGTCTCTGTGTGTCTATATGGGTCTCTGTGTTTCTCTGTGTGTCTCTGTGGGTCTCTGTGTGTCTATGTGTGTCTCTGTGGTTCTCTGTGGTTCTTTGTGGGTCTCTGTGGGTCTTTGTGTTTCTCTGTGTGTCTCAGTGTGTCTCTATGGGTCTCTGTGTCTCTGTGTGTCTATGTGTGTCTCTGTGGGTCTCTGTGGGTTTCTGTGCGTTTCTGTGTATATCGGTGTGTCTATGTGCGTTTCTGTGTATTTCTGTGTGTCTCTGTGTGTCTATATGGGTATCTGTGTGTCTCTGTGGGTCTCTGTGTGTCTGTGTGTCTCCATGTGTCTATGTGGGTCTCTGTGGGTTTCTGTGGGTTCCGGTGCGTTTCTGTGTGTCTCTATGGGTCTCTGTGTTTCTCTGTGTGTCTCTGTGGGTCTCTGTGTTTCTCTGTGTGTCTCTGTGGGTCTATGTGTGTCTCTGTGGTTCTCTGTGGTTCTTTGTGGGTCTCTGTGGGTCTTTGTGTTTCTCTGTGTGTCTCAGTGTGTCTCTATGTCTCTGTGTGTCTCTGTGTGTCTATGTGTGTCTCTGTGGGTCTCTGTGGGTTTCTGTGCGTTTCTGTGTATATCGGTGTGTCTATGTGCGTTTCTGTGTATTTCTGTGTGTCTCTGTGTGTCTCTGTGTGTCTATATGGGTCTCTGTGTGTCTCTGTGGGTCTCTGTGTGTCTGTGTGTCTCCATGTGTCTATGTGGGTCTCTGTGGGTTTCTGTGGGTTTAGGTGCGTTTCTGTGGGTCTCTGTGTGTCTCTATGTGTCTCTGTGTGTCTCTATGTGTCTCTGTGTGTCTATATGGGTCTCTGTGTTTCTCTGTGTGTCTCTGTGGGTCTCTGTGTGTCTCTGTGGGTCTCTGTGTCTCTGTGGGTTTCTGTGCGTTTCTGTGTGTCTCTGTGTCTCTATGGGTCTCTGTGTGTCTCTATGGGTCTCTGTGTGTCTGTGTGTCTCTATGTGTCTATGTGGGTCTCTGTGGGGTTCTGTGGGTCTCTGTGTGTCTCTGTGGGTCTCCTGTAGACCAGGCGAGGTAGTCAACATCTACCACGACCTCCTGTAGACCAGACGAGGTGGTCAACATCTACCACGACCTGTAGACCAGGCGAGGTGGTCAACATCTACCACGACCTCCTGTAGACCAGGCGAGGTAGTCAACATCTACCACGACCTCCTGCAGACCAGGCGAGGTGTCAACATCTACCACGACCTCTGTAGACCAGGCGAGGTGGTCAACATCTACCACGACCTCTGTAGACCAGGCGAGGTAGTCACATCTACCACGACCTCCTGTAGACCAGGCGAGGTGGTCAACATCTACCACGACCTCCTGTAGACCAGGCGAGGTGGTCAACATCTACCACGACCTCCTGTAGACCAGGCGAGGTGGTCAACATCTACCACGACCTCCTGTAGACCAGGCGAGGTGGTCAACATCTACCACGACCTCCTGTAGACCAGGCGAGGTGGTCAACATCTACCACGACCTCCTGTAGACCAGGCGAGGTGGTCACCAACACTCCTAGCGGGGGGCACAACCAGACTCCTGTAGACCAGGCGAGGTGGTCAACATCTACCACGACCTCCTGTAGACCAGGCGAGGTGGTCAACATCTACCACGACCTCCTGTAGACCAGGCGAGGTGGTCAACATCTACCACGACCTCCTGTAGACCAGGCGAGGTAGTCAACATCTACCACGACCTCCTGTAGACCAGGCGAGGTGGTCAACATCTACCACGACCTCCTGTAGACCAGGCGAGGTGGTCAACATCTACCACGACCTCCTGTAGACCAGGCGAGGTGGTCAACATCTACCACGACCTCCTGTAGACCAGGCGAGGTGGTCAACATCTACCACGACCTCCTGTAGACCAGGCGAGGTGGCCAACATCTACCACGACCTCCTGTAGACCAGGCGAGGTGGTCAACACCTACCACGACCTCCTGTAGACCAGGCGAGGTGGTCAACATCTACCACGACCTCCTGTAGACCAGGCGAGGTGGTCAACATCTACCACGACCTCCTGTAGACCAGGCGAGGTAGTCAACATCTACCACGACCTCCTGTATACCAGGCGAGGTAGTCAACATCTACCAAGACCTCCTGTAGACCAGGCGAGGTGGTCAACATCTACCACGACCTCCTGTAGACCAGGCGAGGTAGTCAACATCTACCACGACCTCCTGTAGACCAGGTGAGGTAGTCAACATCTACCACGACCTCCTGTAGACCAGGTGAGGTAGTCAACATCTACCACGACCTCCTGCAGACCAGGCGAGGTAGTCAACATCTACCACGACCTCCTGTAGACCAGGCGAGGTAGTCAACATCTAACTATTCGCACGTGGAAAGCCGTTGGGGTCGCCTCTGCGTGTCAAGACACATCCTGGCATTGCAGCCCGGAGCTAATTACACATTCAGACTCACACACACACAGAGACAGACACACACACAGACATAGACTCACACACACAGACACAGACTCACATACAGACACAGACTCACACACACAGAGACAGACACACACACAGACATAGACTCACACACACAGACACTCACATACAGACACAGACTCACACACACAGAGACACACACACACAGACATAGACTCAGACACACAGACACAGACTCACACACAGACTCACACACACACTCACACACAGACTCACACAGACTCACACACACACACAGAGACAGACACACACAGACATAGACTCACACACACAGACACAGACTCACATACAGACACANGACTCACACACACAGAGACAGACACACACACAGACATAGACTCACACACACAGACACAGACTCACACACACACACAGAGACAGACACACACACAGACTAGACTCACAGACTCACATACAGACAGACTCACACACAGACTCACACACAGAGACAGACACACATAGACAAACAGACACACACAGACTCACACACAGACTCACACACAGACACAGACAGACACACACATACAGACTAGCAGCACACAGACACACAGACAAAACACATACACACACACAGACAGACACACATACAGACACACACAGACTCACACACACAGACCACACAACCACAGACTCACACACAGACCCAGAGACTCACACACACAGACACAGACTCACACACAGACATACTCACAGACACACAGACACACACACAGACACACATACTCACACAGACTCACAGACACACACACACAGACACACACTCACACTGACACACACAGACACATACATACACTCACACACACACAGACACACACACAGACTCACAATGACACACAGACACACATACACATACAGACACGTGTACATACAGACACACACACACAGACTCACACTCACTCACACACACAGACACACACACACAGACACATACACACATACAGACACACAGACGCACACACAGACACACACACACAGACACACACAACAGACACATACACACATACAGACACACAGACGCACACACAGACACACACACACAGACACACACACACATACAGACACACAGACGCACACACAGACACGCCCACACACACACACACCCACGCAGACACGCACACACACACCACACACACTCACACTCATTCACACACATACTCACATACACACTCACTCACACACCCACACACACTCACACACACTCACACACACTCACATACACACACACTCACACACACTCACATACACACTCACTCACACACCCACACACACTCACACACCCACACACACTCACACACACACACACTACACACACACACACTCACACACACACCTCACACACACTCCACACTCACACACTACACACACACTCACCAACTCACACACACACACACTCACACACACTCACACACACTACACACACACTCACACACACTCACTCTACCCACACACCCACACACCCACACACTCACACACTCACACACACTCACACACACACACACACTACACATACACTCACACACTCACACACCCACACACACTCACACACACACACTCTCACACACACTCACACACACACTCACACACACTACACACACACTCACCACACACACACCACACACACACACACTCACACANACTCACACACACACACACTCACACACACTNCACACACACTCACACACACACNCACACACACTCCACACACTACACANACACACACACTCACCACTCACACACTCTACACACACACTTACCAACTCACTCTACACACACCCACACACACACACACACACACACACACAGACTCACACACACACACACACACACACTCACACACACACACACCACACACACACTCACACACACTCACACACACTACACACACANACACACACACTCACACACCCACACACCCACACACACACACTCTACACACACACTTACCAACTCACTCTACACACACTCCACACTCACACACACCCACACACACACACTCTACACACACATTACCAACTCACTCTACACACACTCACACACACTCACACACACTCACACAGACACAC
>WFAB01003938.1:0-11034 GCA_018977245.1 Lethenteron camtschaticum
TCTCCCCGTGTCTCTCCCCGTGTCTCTCTCTCCCCATGTCTCTCTCCCGTGTCTCCCCGTGTCTCTCCCCGTGTCTCTCTCCCCTGTCTCTCCCGTGTCTCTCCCCGTGTCTCTCTCCCGTGTCTCTCTCTCCCCGTGTCTCTCCCCGTCTCTCTCCCCGTGTCTCTCCCGTGTCTCTCCGTGTCTCTCTCTCTCCGTGTCTCTCTCTCCCCGTGTCTCTCTCCTCCCCGTGTCTCTCCTCCCCGTGTCTCTCCCCCGTGTCTCTCCCGTGTCTCTCNCCCGTCTCTCTCTCCGTGTCTCTCCCGTGTCTCTCCGTGTCTCTCCCGTGTCTCTCCCGTGTCTCTCTCCCGTGTCTCTCTCTCCTCGTGTCTCTCTCTCCCCGTGTCTCTCTCTCTTCCCGTGTCTCTCTCCGTGTCTCTCCCCGTGTCCCTCTCNCGTGTCTCCCCGTGTCTCTCTCTCCCCGTGTCTCTCTCCGTGTCTCTCTCGTCCCCCGTGTCTCTGCTCTCTCTCCCCGTGTCTCTCTTCCCCNTGTCTCTCTCTCTGTGTCTCTCTCTCCCCGTGTCTCTCTCTCCGTGTCTCTCCCGTCTCTTCCCCGTGTCTCTCCGTGTCTCTCCCGTGTCTCTCTCTCCCGTGTCTCTCTCCCCGTGTCTCTCTCCGTGTTCCCCGTCTCTCTCCGTCTCTCTGTCTCCCCCCGTGTCTCTCCCCGTGTCTCTCCCGTGTCTCGTGTCTCTCCCCGTTCTCCCCGTGTCTCCCCCGTGTCTCTCCTCTCTCTCTCCCGTGTCTCTCTCTCCCCCCGTCNTCTCTCCTCTCCCGTGTCTCTCTCCCCGTGTCTCTCCCTCTGCAGGAAGCGTGCGCTATCGGGATAGAGAACGCCATCACTCTGGCGGACCACGTGATCACCGCGTACCGGGCCCAGCTATGCTTACACACGCGCGTCACGCCACGCGCATCCTGGCAGAACTCACCGTGAGACACACACAGACACACANACACACACACACACACAGACACACACACACAGACTCACACAAGACACAACACAGAGACACACACACACACAGACACACAACACACAGACACACACAGACTCACACACACACACAGACACACAGACTCAACACACAGACACANACAACGAACACACTATCAACACAGAGACACACACACACACTGAGNACACACACAGACTCACACACACAACACACAGACACACCACACACAGACACACACACACACACAGACACACACAGACACACACNACTACACACAGACACACACAGACACANACACAGAGACACACACACAGACACACACACAGCCACACACAGACACACACACCAGACACACCACACACAGACAAACACACACACAGACACACACACAGACACAACACACACACACAGAACANACACAGTAACACACACACAGACACACACACAGACACACACACACAACAAGCACAAGACACACACACACAACANCACAGACACACAGACACACAAAGACAAAGACTCCCCCGTCATAGCCTTAACACTGAGGGGCAAGTGCTGTTACGAGCACTGAAGGCCGGAACAGTACGCAGGGGTGGGTGCCAGCACCACGCCCGACCNTCTTTGTCTCCCTTGTGGCGATATTTACACACCGCACCAGGTACTCAACTTTGAGCTGAGTCACCTAGGGAGGCCCGGGACCGGTTCAGATAATCGTCACTGGTGTTGGCCTGAGCGGGAATCAACTCNTGTCGCCGGTTCATAGCGCACGCGCTACGCACCCCACCACTCCCCACACCTACACACAACACCGCCATTCGCCACAAGTGGGGTGACTCACCACGACGCTTGTGCCAGGCCAGTGCACCTTGAGGCTGCACNTGAAGTGTTGAATGCCCGCTGGCAGGAGGTCACGGCAGACCCAGCAGTGCCACGGGTCACTGACCGAGATGACCGAGATGACTGGCTGATGCACCACTGTGCCCCCTACAGACACACACACACACAGACACTCACACAGACAGACACAAACAGACACACACACAGCACACACACACAGACACAGACAGACACAAACAGACACACACAGACACACACACAGACAGAGACACAGACAGACACTCGCACAGACAGAGACGCACACACAGACAGAGACACTCAGAGACTCACTCAGACACTCAATGAGTGTGAGTTAGTGGGTGGGTGATGATTCTCTCCCCGTGTCTCTCCTCCCATGTCTCTCTCACCCCGTGTCTCTCTCCCTGTGTCTCTCTCCCATGTCTCACCGTGTCTCTCTCTCTCTCTGTATCTCCCCCTCTCTCCCCCCGTCTCTCTCNCNGTCTCTCTCCCGTGNCTCTCCCCGTGTCATCTGTGTCTCTCTCTCCGTGTCTCTCTCCCCGTGTCTCCTCCGTGTCCTCTCTGTGTCTCTCTCTGTGTCTCCCGTGTCTCTCTCTCACCGTGTCTCCCGTGTCTCTCTCTCTCCCNCTCTCTCCGTGTCTNTCTCCGTGTCTCTCTCCCCNTGNCTCTCCTCTNTCTCCCCCGTGTCTCTCNCTCTCCGTGTCTCTCCCGTGTCTCATCTCTCCCCCTGNCTCTCTNTNCCTGTCTCTTGTCTCTCTCCCCGTGTCTCACGTGTCTCTCTCTCCCCGCGTCTCTCTNCCGTGCTCCCGTGTCTCCCGTGNCTCTCTCTCACCGTGTCTCCCCGTGATCTCTCTCTCCGGTCTCGTCTGTGTCTCTCTCTCTCCCGTGTCTCTCNCTGTGTCTCTCTCTCGACCGTGTCTCCCGNGTCTCCCGTGTCTCGCCTCTCCTCAGGTGCCAGGGTGGTTGTGCTCNGGGCAAGGGAGGCTCTATGCCTGNCGGCACTCACTTCTATNGCGGCAACGGCACTGGGAGCACGGTGGTAAGGGTGTGGGTGTGTGGGTGGGTGANTGGGTGGGTGGGTGAGTNGGTGGGTGAGTGGGTGGGTGGGTGAGTGGGTGGGTGGGTGAGTGGGTGGGTGAGTGGGTGGGTGGGTGAGTGGGTGGGTGGTGGGTGGGTGGGGTGAGTGTGTGTGTGTGTCTGTGTGTGTGTTGTTGTGTGTGNCTGTGTGTGGTGNCTGTGTGTGTGTGTGTGTGTGTGTGTGTGTGTGTGTGTGTGTGTGTGTGTGTGGTGGTGTCACTGTGTGCCTGTGGTGTGTGTGTTGTGTGTGGACGTGTGTGTGTGTCTTGTGTGTCTGTGTGTGTGTGNCTGTTGTGTCTGTGNCTAGGTACTGTGTGTAGTGTCACTGTGTGTGTCTGTGTGTGTCTCTGTGTGTGNCTGTGTGTGTGNGTCTGNGTGGTACGTGTGAGTCTGTGGTCNGTGTGTGTTGGTCTGTGTGGTGGTGTTAGTCTGTGTGTGTGTGTGTGNGCTGTCCGNNTCTCTGNGTGTCTCATGTGTGTGATGNGTGGGTGGTCACNGTGTGTGNCTGTGTGTGAATCTCTGTGTCTGTGTGTGTGTGCTGNCATCTGTGTGTGACTGTCTGTGTGTCNGTGTGTGTGTGTGTTTGTGTGAATCTGTGTGTGTGTGCTGTGTGTGTGTCTACCGGTGGNTCTGCCAGGAGTTGNTGNGCGCGTGTGGTGCGTGGGGTNCGGGTGTGTNTGAGAGGNNGGNGTCTCTATGTGCGGTGACGACTTCCAAAAGTGNAGAGGGAGAGCACAGAGAGACACAGGGGGGAGACNGGGAGAGAGACACGCGGGAGAGAGAGNGGGAGGAGACAGAGAGGGGAGACNGGGAGAGAGACACGGGGAGAGAGAGACGAGAGAGNCACGGGGAGAGACGCAGAGAGCGGGGGGGGAGCACGAGAGACACGGAGAGGACCTGGGGGAGAGCGGANGGGGAGNGNGAGACCAGAGGACAGGNGTAGAGCACGGAGGAGAGACAGTGGNAGAGAGACACAGAGACAGCGGGNAGAGAGACGGAGAGGAGAGAGCACGGGGAGACACTGTGGGGGAGGAGAGCACGGGAGAGAGAGACACGGGGAGACACAGAGAGACACGGGGNGAGACAGGGGAGACAGNAGACACGGGGTAGAGAGACACACTCAGAGAGAGNGAGAGACAGGGGGAGACACAGAGAGACGGGGAGACGAGNGGAGAGAGAGGGAGACAGATGGACAGAAACNCANGGGCAGATACCCAGGAGACACNGGGAGAGACACGGGNGAGACACGGGGAGACGGGAGAAGACNGCGGAGAGATGCGGGTAGAGCNGGGGAGAGTGGGTGAGAGATAGGAAGAGAGGGAAGGCACGGGCCGGGAGAGACAGAGGGAACANGGTGACCCANAGACAGAGAGAGAGAGAGATAGTACTGGGGAGACACGGGGACAGTGGGNANAGGAGAGAGAGAGACATCCGGAGGANNGAGAGAGACACGGGGGAGACACGGGGAGGNGAGAGAGAGGGGNGAGACACNGAGAGAGGGGAGGAGACNGGGAGAGAGACACNGGNAGAGAGNCACNGGNAGAGTAGACCNGGGNGAGANAGGAGAGGAGAGAGNCNTGGNAGAGAGACACGNAGAGAGAGACNGGGAGAGAGAGACTGGGAGAGAGACGGGNAGAGAGACACGNGAGAGACACGGGGAGAGGACGGAGAGAGAGACGGGGAGAGAGACACGGGGAGAGAGACACAGAGACACTCACCCACCCACTCACTCACCCCCAACCCATACCCACTCACTGAGTGTTTGAGTGAGCTCTGTGTCTCTGNCTGTGTCTGGATCTGTGTCTCTGTGTGTGTGTGAGTGTCTGTGTGTGTGCGAGTGTCTCTTCTGTGCGAGTGTCTGTGTCTCTGTCTGTCNAGTGTCTCTGCTCTTGTGTGTGTCTGCGAGTCTCTGAGTGTCTCTGTGTCTGTGTGTGTGTCNGTGTGTGTCTTTGCTGTGTGTGTGTCTGTGTGNGTGTCTGTGTGTCTGTGTGTCTGTGTGTGTGTCTGTGTCTCTGCTGTGTGTGTGTCTGTGCGAGTGTCTGTCTGTGTGTCTGTGCTCTCTGGTTCTGTGCGGTGTCTCTGTCTGTGCNATGTCTCTGTCTGTGTGTGTCTCTGTCTGTGTCTGTGTGTGCTCTGTGTGTCTGAGTGTGTGTCTCTGCTGTGTGTGTGTCTGTGTGTGTGTCTGTGTGTCGTCTGTGTGTGTGTGTGTCTGTGTGTCTCTGTCTGAGCGAGCGTCTCTGTGTGTGTCTCTGTGGTCTCTGTGGGTCTGTGTGTCTCTGTCTGTGTGATCTCTGCTGTGTGTGCGGTATCTCTGCCATNGTNCAAGTGNCAGCGCGTGNTCNTCTGTGTCACATGTNGCTTTTCTCCATGCGTCCTGNTGCGNTGTCTGTGTCTGTGTGTGTCTCTGTCTGTGTGTGTGTCTGTTCCTCTGTCTGTGTGTGTGTCTCTGCTGTGTGTGTGTCTGTGTGAGTGTATCTGTCTGTGCGAGTGTCTCTGTCTGTGTGTGTGTCTGTGTGTCTCTGTCTGTGTCTGGTTTCTCTGTCTGTGTGAGTGTCTGTGTGTGCGAGTATCTACCTGCCCATCGTACAGGTGACCCCGCGAATGTCTTCTGCTTGTACAGCTGGTCGGCTTTCAGCTCCATGCGCCTGATCAGCTGCATCTGGCGGTAGTAGAGCAGCGCCTGGTCGCGCGTCATCGTCGCCCGCACAGGGGGGCCGACTCCAGCTTGTGCACCTCGCACGGCTGCGGAGAGAGAGACACACGGGGAGAGACACGGTGAGAGACACGGGAAAGNGAGAGAGAGACACGGTGAGAGAGACACGGGGAGAGACACGGTGAGAGAGAGAGACACGGGGAGAGAGACGGGGAGAGACACGGTGAGAGACACGGNNAGAGAGAGACACGGGGAGAGAGACAGAGAGAGAGACACGGAGAGAGACACNCGTGAGAGACACGGTGAGAGACACGGGTGAGAGACGGAGAGAGAGACACGGGGAGAGACACGGGAGAGAGAGACACGGGGAGAGAGACGGGGAGAAAGACACGGTGAGAGAGACACGGTGAGAGAGACAGGAGAGAGACACGGGAGAGAGACACGGNGAGACNGAGAGACAGGNAGAGAGACACGGAGACAGAGAGAGAGACANGGGGNGAGAGACAGGGTGAGAGATCACNGGAGACACGGAGACACGGGGGGGAGAGACACNNAGAGAGACACGGGGAGAGAGAGACACGGGGAAGAGACGAGAGAGAGACACGGCGAGAGAGACAGGGAGAGTCAGACNGGGNGAGAGAGACANTGGGAGAGACATGGGGGAGGACACAGAGAGAGAGACAGGAGAGACANGGGAGAGAGACACNGAGAGAGAGACACGGTTGAGAGAGACAGGGAGAGAGACAGAGAGAGAGANACGGGGGAGAGACAGGGGAGGACACNGAGAGAGAGACACAGAGAGACAGGACGGGGGGAGACACACAGAGAGACAGGGGAGAGACACNGAGAGAGAGACAGNGGAGAGACAGGGAGAGAGACGGGGGAGAGACACGGGGNGAGAGACACGTGGGAGAGACACGGTGAGGAGAGAGACACGGACTCGAGAGAGAGACACAGAGAAACGGGGGAGAGAGACACGGGGNGAGAGACACNGGGAGAAAGACACGGGGGGGGTGACAGAGAAACACGGTAGNGATACAGAGACAAATACACAGACACGGAGAGAGACACACAGACAGNCAACGAGNGACAAGAGATACAGAGAGACAGAGAGCATACGAGGACAGAGAGAGACACAGNGAGAAGACACACGACAGACAGAGAGAGAGAGACACAGAGAGACACNGAGAGAGAGACAGGGAGACACAAAGAGAGAGAGAGAGAGAAGACACAGANAGAGGNCAGAGAGAGAGAGACACAGAGAGAGACAGAGAGACACAGAGAGAGACACACAGAGAGNGAGAGAGACAGAGAGAGAGAGAAACACAGTCAGAGACAGACAGAGACACAGACAGAGACAGAGAGNGAGAGAAAGAGACNCAGAGAGAGAGACACAGAGAAACACAGAGAGAGACACACTGGAGAGAGAGNTACAGAGAGACACAGAGAGAGAGAGAGAGAGACACNGAGAGAGAGACACNGAGAGAGACACAGAGAGACACAGAGAGACACAGAGAGAGACACGGGAGACACACAGAGAGAGAGAGAGACACAGAGAGAGAGAGACANAGACCGAGAGAGAGAGACNGAGAGTAGAGAAACACAGAGAGACACNGAGAGAGACACTGGGGAGACACACAGAGNGNGATACAGTAGAGNCACAGAGAGACAGAAACACAGAGAGACACACACAGAGNCAGAGNCACAGTCAGACAGAGAGACAGAGTGAGAGAGNCAGAGACNNGAGAGACACAGACAGAGAGAGAGGGAGAGAGACAGAGAGAGATACACNGAGAGACAGAGNGACACACAGGNCAGAGAGANNGAGAGACACAGAAGNCAGAGAGACAGAGTAGAGAGACACAGAGAGTGANANAGAGAGAGAGAGAGACACAGAGAGAGACACAGAGAGAGACACNGAGAGAGAGAGACACAGCAGACACAGAAGACACNGAGAAGACACNGAGAGAGAGACANGGAGACACAGTCAGAGAGAGNCACAGAGAGAGAGAGAGAGAGACACAGAGAGACNNGGAGACACAGAGAGNCACAGAGACAGAGNGACAGAGAGACAGAGAGACACNGAGAGAGACACAGAGAGACACGAGAGAGNCACAGAGAGANAGAGAGACACGTCAAGAGAGACACAGAGAGACACNGAGAGAGAGACACACACAGAGAGAGATACAGAGAGAGAGAGACACAGAGAGAGACACAGAGAGACACAGAGAGAGATACAGAGACAGAGAGACACTAGAGAGAGAGAGACAGAGACACACAGAGAGAGATACAGAGAGACACAGAGACAGAGAGAGAGACAGAGAGATAGAGAGACACAGAGACAGACAGAGAGACAGAGAGAGAGACACAGAGAAAGACACAGAGAGAGAGACACAGAGAAAGACACACACAGAGAGACACAGAGAGACACAGAGAGACACAGAGACACACAGAGACACACAGAGACACACAGAAAGACAGAGACAGGGTAGAGAGGTGTGAGTGGTGTGTGAGTGTCTCACCTTGATGTCGAAGGTGGCTTCACTGGCGAAGTCTAGGAGTAAGAACGCTGAGACAGAACAACCCTGGCGGCCTGCACCACCAACATCATCATCAGCAGCAACATCAGCAACATCATCANCACGCATCACCATCATCATCAGCATTACCATCAGCATCATCATCAGCAACATCATCGTCAGCACCATCATNAGCAGCATTACCATCAGCAACATCGCCATCAGCACCATCATCAGCAACATCATCATCAGCAACAGCAACATCAGCATCACCATCATCACCATCAGCAACATCATCAGCAACATTACCATAACTCATCATCATCACCAGCACTACTACCANTCACCACCATCATCACCATNCCACCGCCANTATAACCCATCACCACTATCATCACCATCACCTGNCACTTACATCACCCTGCACCACCATCACCACTATCATCATCNACCACCATCACCACCACCTCACTACCACCATCACCAACATCACNACCACCATCACCACTACCATCACTACCATCACCATCACCATCACCACTACTCATCACTACCACCATCACTACCACCATCACTACCACCATCACCACCTCACTACCACCATCACCACCATCACCACCACCACTACCATCACTACCACCACTACCACCATCACCACTACCCACCACCATCACCATCACTNCCACNATCACCCACCATCACACCACTACTCATCACCACTACCATCACCACCACTACCACCATCACCACCATCACAACCATCACCACCACCACTACCATCACTACCACCACTACCACCATCACCACTACCATCACTACCACCATCACCACCACCATCAAAACCACCATCACCACCATCACTACCACCATCACTACCATCACTACCACCACTACCATCACCACTACCATCACTACCACCATCACCACCACCATCACAACCACCATCACCACTACCATCACTACCACCATCACTACTACCATCACCACCACCACTCACCACTACCACCACCACCACCATCACTNCCACCATCACCACCACCATCACAACAATCACCACCATCACCACCACCATCACAACCACCAGCTCACCACCATCACTACCACCATCACCACCATCACNACCACCATCACCACCACTACTACCATCACCACTACCATCACTACCACCATCACTATTACTACTACCACCATTCACCATACCACCACCACTACCACCACTACCACCACTACCACCACCACCATCACTATCACCACCNCTCACCACCATCACCACCATCATCACCACCATCACCCACCACCACCACCATCACCACCACTCACTCCCACCACCACCCCACCACNATCACCACCTACCACTACCACCATCAACCACCACTACCATCACACCATCACCATCCCACTACCTATCACTCTACCTCACCACCATNACCACTACCATCACCACCATNACCCTACCACCACTNCCACTCACCACNATNACTACCACCCTATCACTACCACCATCACCACCATCACCACCATCACCACCATCACCACCACCCTACCATCACTCACCNCCACCATCATCACCACCACCCATCACTACCATCACCCCACACCACCATCACCACACCCACTACCACCACACCACCACCACCATCACCACTACCATCACTCACCACCATCACTACCATCACCACCCCACCATCACCACCACCATCGGCTCATCAACCCCGACCCCGACCCCCCCTCCACCACCAACCCCTACCGCTCGACCCCTCGCGTCCTCGGTAGGGAAACTAGCGCAAGCCCGAGCTTCATCAACCCCGACCCCGACCCCCCCTACCACCACCAACTACGCTCGACCCCTGTTCGGTAGGGCTAGGCAAGCGAGGCTTCATCAACCCCGACCCTCCCAAGGTGGACCCTAGACCCCGTCGCACCCCCCTGTTCCTCAACGCAGCTCCCACCCCCGTGTCCTCACCCGCGACCCCGTGGCCGCCGCCGTGGCTCGGTGCAGCAGAGAGAGCAGCTTCTCACAACGACAACCGCGAAGCAATGGCGAGGAGGAGGCGGACAGGGTCGAAGGCCCGCCGACTGACAGCTGTTGGGGAAGGTGGGGAGGTGGTGCGGGNGGAAGTTCAGTAGAGNGGGTGGAGGTGGGGTAGGCGGACGTGACGTGAAAATAAGGTGGCCATGTTGGGTGGGGAGGTCTATAGATGGAGGGTGGCCATGTTGGGTAGGGATAGATGGGGGTGGCCATGTTGGGTAGGGATATGGGGTGGCCATGTTGGGTAGGGGGGTCATAGAGGGGGGTGGCCATGTTGGGTAGGGGAAATACAATACGGGGGTGGCCATGTTGGGTAGGGGAGGTCAATATGNGGGGTGGCCATGTTGGGTAGGGGAGGTCAATAGATGGGGGTGGCCATGTGGGTAGGGGAGGTCAATAGTGGGGGGTGGCCATGTTGGGTNGGGATAGAGGGGGGGCCATGTTGGGTGGTCAATAGATGGGGGGGGGCCATGTTGGGTGGGGGGTCAATATAGGGGGGGGCCATGTGGGTAGGGGGGCCATGTTGGGTAGGGGGGTCAATATGGGGGTGGCCATGTTGGGTAGGGGAGGTCAATAGATGGGGGGGGGCCATGTTGGTAGGGGGGTCAATAGATGGGGGGTAGCCATGTTNGGTAGGGGAGGTCAATAGAGTGGGGGGGTGGCCATGTTGGGTAGGGGAGGTCAATAGATGGGGGGGGCCATGTTGGGTAGGGAAGGTCAATAGAGTGGGGGGTGGCCATGTTGGGTAGGGGAGGTCAATNGATGGGGGGTGGCCATGTTGGGTAGGGAAGGTCAATAGATNGGGGGTGGCCATTGGGTAGGTCAATAGATGGNGGGTGGCCATGTTGGGTAGGGGAGGCTCAATAGATGGGGGGGTGGCCATGTTGGTAGGGAAGGTTCAATAGATGG
>WFAB01003939.1:0-11033 GCA_018977245.1 Lethenteron camtschaticum
CGTCGTTCAAATGTGAAAATTCGGTCACAGTTCCTATGATCACTGCTGTTTCATTGCTTTTATGGCTTTATTTTGATGATTTTTGAAAAGTTGTTCGGTTTGGCCATGTGTGTTTGTTGTAGTACAGAGCTAGACTGATGGTCTTAATCTAAGTTGTCTTGTGGTTGTTGTGTTGTTTGACTTGCATCCCACTGGAATTTTTGCACACAGTGTTGGTGTACGGTTTTTTCTGCAATATTTTGCTGTCTTTTCTTGGATTTTCTGTTTGCACTTAGTCACTTGAAGATGTTTTCTTGCTCATGTTTTTGTTTTTTTGTTTGTTTGTTGCGGTTGCACCCGATTCAAGAGCCGAATGGCTCACAGGGCTACACCTAATACATGAAACTTGAAACTTGACCCAACCACGTATTGACCCGGTCACGTGTTGACCAGCCACGTGTTTACCCAGCCACGTGTTGACCCAGCCCGTGCTGACCCAGCCACGTGTTTACCCAGCCACGTGTTGACCCAGCCACGTGCTGACCCAGCCACGTGCTGACCCAGCCACGTGCTGACCCGGTCACGTGTTGACCCGGTCACGTGCTGACCCAACCACGTGTTGACCCAGCCACGTGCTGACCCAACCACGTGCTGACCCAGCCACGTGCTGACCCGGTCACGTGTTGACCCAAACACGTGTTGACCCGGTCACGTGTTGACCCGACCACGTGTTGACCCAAACACGTGTTGACCCGACCACGTGATGACCCAGTCACGTGTTGACCCGGTCACGTGTTGACCCGGTCACGTGTTGACCCAAGCACGTGTTGACCTGGTCACGTGTTGACCCGACCACGTGTTGACCCAAACACGTGTTGACCCGACCACGTGATGACCCGGTCACGTGTTGACCCGGTCACGTGTTGACCCGGTCACGTGTTGACCCAGCCACGTGTTGACCCGGTCACGTGTTGACCCGGTCACGTGTTGACCCAGCCACGTGTTGACCCGGTCACGTGTTGACCCGGTCACGTGTTGACCCAGCCACGTGTTGACCCAAACACGTGTTGACCCGGTCACGTGTTGACCCAAACACGTGTTGACCCAGCCACGTGTTGACCCAAACACGTGTTGACCCGGTCACGTGTTGACCCAAACACGTGTTGACCCGGTCACGTGTTGACCCAACCACGTGTTGACCCGGTCACGTGTTAACCGGTCACGTGTTGACCCGGTCACGTGTTGACCCAGCCACGTGTTGACCCAGCCACGTGTTGACCCAGCCACGTGTTGACCCAACCACGTGCATCGTTGTTGTTGGTGGTGGTGGGGGGAGGTGGCGCAGCGGTTAGCGCACTACGCTACGAACCCGGTGACCCTCCCACCCCACCGCCCTCTGACTTCAAATCCCGCTCACGGCCATTACTAACACTGGTCCCGGGCTTCCCTTAGCTCGACTCGGCCTCAAATGAGTGCTTGGTGCGTGATCTGTTGGGGAGACAAAGGCGGCCGGGCGTGGTGCTGGCCACCCACCCCCTCGTGTGCTACAGTGCCGGCTGCTGCTCGCTAACAGCACTTGCCCCAACAGCCCTGTGTGGGCTACACGGGGGACCTTTGTTATTTCGTATCGCTGCAAAAATGCCCGGGTCATCACAGGCTCCACAATGGCGATGTGAGTGAGGACACAGGGTTAGTGTTAGATGTAGTGTAGTGTAAGAGGTAGTGTAGTGTAAGAGGTAGTGTAGTGTAAGATGTAGTGTAGTGTAAGAGGTAGTGTAGTGTAAGGGGTAGTGTAGTGTAAGAGGTAGTGTAGTGTAAGGGGTAGTGTAGTGTAAGAGGTCGTGTAGTGTAAGAGTAGTGTAGTGTAAGAGGTAGTGTAGTGTAAGGGGTAGTGTAGTGTAAGAGGTAGTGTAGTGTAAGAGGTAGTGTAGTGTAAGAGGTAGTGTAGTGTAAGAGGTAGTGTAGTGTAAGAGGTCGTGTAGTGTAAGAGGTAGTGTAGTGTAAGAGGTAGTGTAGTGTAAGGGGTAGTGTAGTGTAAGAGGTAGTGTAGTGTAAGAGGTAGTGTAGTGTAAGAGGTAGTGTAGTGTTAGATGTAGTGTAGTGTAAGAGGTAGTGTAGTGTAAGAGGTAGTCTAGTGTAAGAGGTAGTGTAGTGTAAGAGGTAGTGTAGTGTAAGAGGTAGTGTAGTGTAAGAGGTAGTGTAGTGTAAGATGTAGTGTAGTGTTAGATGTAGTGTAGTGTAAGCGGTAGTGTAGTGTAAGGGGTAGTGTAGTGTAAGAGGTAGTGTAGTTTAGATGTAGTGTAGTGTTAGATGTAGTGTAGTGTAAGATGTAGTGTAGTGTTAGATGTAGTGTAGTGTTAGATGTAGTGTAGTGTAAGGGTAGTGTAGTGTAAGAGGTAGTGTAGTGTAAGGGGTAGTGTAGTGTAAGGGGTAGTGTAGTGTAAGAGGTAGTGTAGTGATAATTGTTTTTTTACCCTTCTATCTGGCAACAAAACTGACACCTTTTTTTACGAGGAGTCATGTTTGCATAGACCACAATACCTGCAGTCATAATGCAAAAAAAAACATAACTCTGATAATGTATGCACTGTCCTTGAAGTTGATTGGTCCACACCCGAGACAGCTTTCCTTAGAGCCTAGTCTCACATGGTGTTGGACCAGATGACGCCAAAAGGCGCACAACTCAAAGACAATGCACCATCAGAGTATGAGAGCTCGGGGTAAGCATTTACACCATTGGAGCCTCATTTGCCAGTAAAAAATATGATAATTGGTTTTTTACCCTTCTATCTGGCAACAAAACTGACACCTTTTTTTACGAGGAGTCATGTTTGCATAGACCACAATACCTGCAGTCATAATGCAAACAAAAAACATAACTCTGAAAATGATATTCACTGTCCTTGAAGTTGATTGGTCCACACCCGAGACAGCTTTCCTTAGAGCCTAGTCCACATGGTGTTGGACCAGATGACGCCAAAAGGCGCACTCATCTGAAAAAATTAACCCGTAAAAACAAAGTTTTTCACTCTAAATCCTTTATATGCGTGGCGGCTAGAGTCCTCTCGTCCTCTCGCTTGAGATGGCTGCCACCTATGGGTCAGATGATTGTCTGCCAGCATTAAGCAATTGGTAATTAAATATTATTTATTTTTCCCTAAATAGTGTAAAATTTAGCAAATTGTTTTTCACGAAAATTAATTGTCACGCACAACGAGTCTGTGTGGAAAACGTCAGCTCGATTGGATCACGGGAAGTGGGTTAAAAAACGACCGAAAATGTGCACGGTCGTAAGCAAGCAAGCAAGCACGCAAGCACGCAAGCAATCAAGCGAACTTAATATAAAGGATTTTAAAAAAAAGGCTTCAGTTTTGTTGCCAGATAGAAGGGTCAAAAACCAATTATCATATTTTTTACTGCCAAATGAGGTTCCAATGAGGTAGTGTAGTGTAAGAGTTCGCGTTTACCTGCCTTTCTCCCTACCTATCTTCTTGTATCTCCACCCGCCCTCTTTGCCTCTCCACCATGCCTCTATTTTTAGCGGGCCCCGCGTCTATTTTTAGAAAGCTTTGCCCAGAATCCGATCGCGTGGGCGCGTTTGTGAACATAACTGGCCTCCACACCTGAGGCCGTGACGTCATGGAACATCACCTGCATTGGCTGAATTCCTTCACCCTCCCTCCCTCCCCTCTCACGTGACTCACCTGACTCAGCGGGTGAGCTGTCACCTGCTGACCTGATAACCAGAACCCTGAACACAGCCACCACCAATACCACAACCACCACCACTACTACCACTGCTACCACACAACCACCGCTACCACTGCTACTACCACTGCTACTACCACAACCACCGCTACCACCACTACCACCGCAACCACCACCACTACCACCACAACCACCGCTACCACCACCACTACCACCGCTGTTAACGCTGCCACCACAACTAACGCTACGAAGACCACCACCGCCACCACCGCCACAACAACCACCACTATTAACGCTTCCACCGCAACTACCACTACACCACAACCACCACCGCCACAACAACCACCACTACCACGCAACCACCACTACCACCACTACCACCACAACCACCGCAACCACCGCTACACCACCACCGCCGCCACCACCGCCACAAAACCACCACTACCACCACTACCATCGCTACTACCACTAACACCACAACCACCGATATCACCACTGCCACCACCACTACCACCACAACTACCGATACACCACCACTACCAGCAGCACCACCATCACCACCACTACCATCACCCACCACCATCACCATCACCACCATCACCATCACCACCATCACCATCTCTACCACCACCATCACCACCACTACCATCACCACCATCACCACCATCACCACCATCACCACCATCACCACCACTCATCACCACCATCACCACCACTACATCACCACCATCACCATCTCTACCACCACCATCACCACCACTACCATCACTACCACCACCATCACCACTATCACCATCACCACTATCACCATCACCACCACCACTAACACCACCACCACCAAACTCACATCCTCCACTCTCTCACACACCCAACATCACCTTGCCCCCTTCACCCCCTCCCCCCTCCCCTTATCTCTCTCCCTCCCCCCTCTCTCTTACCTCTCTCTCACCTCTCCCCTATCTCCCCCCCCTCTCTCTCCCTATCTCCCCCCCCCCCCTCTCTCTTACCTCTCTCTCACCTCTCCCCCCCTCTCCCTATCTCCCCCCTCTCTTACCTCTCACCCCCCCCTCCCTATCTCCCCCCCCTCTTTAACATCTCTCTCCCTATCTCTCCCCCCTCTCCCTATCTCCCCCCCCCCACCCTCTCACACGAGTTGCCGTCTCTCGGAGCGGTTCGCTGGCTCCAGGAGTGTTGAGAGCTCTGCGGGTTGTGGCTCTGTTGGTTGTGGCTCTGTGGGTAGTGGCTCTGTTGGTTGTGGCTCTGTTGGTTGTGGCTCTGTGGGTTGTGGCTCTGTGGGTTGTGGCTCTGTGGGTTGTGGCTCTGTTGGTTGTGGCTCTGTTGGTTGTGCTCTGTTGGTAGTGGCTCTGTGGTTGTGGCTCTGTGGGTGTGGTTGTGGCTCTGTGGGTTGTGGCTCTGTTGGTGTGCTTGGGGTTGTGGCTCGTGGTCTGTGGTTGTGGTTGTGGCTGTGGGTAGTGGGTTGTGGCTCTGTGGGTTGTGGCTCTGTTGGTTGTGGCTCTGCGGGTTGTTGGCTCTGTTGGTTGTGGCTCTGTTGGTTGTGGCTCTGTGGGTTGTGACTCTGTTGGTTGTGGCTCTGTGGGTAGTGGCTCTGTGGGTTGTGGCTCTGTTGGTTGTGGCTCTGTGGGTTGTGGCTCTGTGGGTAGTGGCTCTGTGGGTTGTGGCTCTGTGGGTTGTGGCTCTGTTGGTTGTGGCTCTGTGGGTTGTGGCTCTGTGGGTTGTGGCTCTGTGGGTTGTGGCTCTGTAGGTTTGTGGCTCTGTGGGTAGTGCTCTGTTGGTTGTGGCTCTGTGGGTTGTGGCTCTGTGGGTAGTGGCTCTGTGGTTGTGGCTCTGTTGGTTGTGGCTCTGTAGGTTGTGGCTCTGTGGGTAGTGGCTCTGTTGGTTGTGGCTCTGTGGGTAGTGGCTCTGTTGGTTGTGGCTCTGTGGGTAGTGGCTCTGTGGGTTGTGGCTCTGTGGGTAGTGGCTCTGTGGGTAGTGGCTCTGTGGGTAGTGGCTCTGTTGGTTGTGGCTCTGTGGGTAGTGGCTCTGTTGGTTGTGGCTCTGTGGGTAGTGGCTCTGTTGGTTGTGGCTCTGTGGGTTGTGGCTCTGTGGGTAGTGGCTCTGTTGGTTGTGGCTCTGTGGGTTGTGGCTCTGTGGGTTGTGGCTCTGTGGGTAGTGGCTCTGTTGGTTGTGGCTCTGTGGGTAGTGGCTCTGTTGGTTGTGGCTCTCTTGGTTGTGGCTCTGTGGTAGTGGCACTGTTGGTTGTGGCTCTGTTGGTTGTGGCTCTGTTGGTTGTGGCTCTGTGGGTTGTGGCTCTGTGGGTTGTGGCTCTGTGGGTAGTGCTCTGTTGGTTGTGGCTCTGTTGGTTGTGGCTCTGTTGGTTGTGGCTCTGTTGGTTGTGGCTCTGTTGGTTGTGGCTCTGTTGGTTGTGGCTCTGTTGGTTGTGGCTCTCTTGGTTGTGGCTCTGTGGGTAGTGGCACTGTTGGTTGTGGCTCTGTTGGTTGTGGCTCTGTTGGTTGTGGCTCTGTGGGTTGTGGCTCTGTGGTTGTGGCTCTGTGGGTAGTGGCTCTGTTGGTTGTGGCTCTGTTGGTTGTGGCTCTGTTGGTTGTGGCTCTGTTGGTTGTGGCTCTGTTGGTTTGTGGCTCTGTTGGTTGTGGCTCTGTTGGTTGTGGCTCTGTTGGTTGTGGCTCTGTGGGTTGTGGCTCTGTGGGTTGTGGCTCTGTTGGTTGTGGCTCTGTGGGTTGTGGCTCTGTTGGTTGTGGCTCTGTTGGTTGTGGCTCTCTTGGTTGTGGCTCTGTGGGTAGTGGCACTGTTGGTTGTGGCTCTGTTGGTTGTGGCTCTGTGGGTTGTGGCTCTGTTGGTTGTGGCTCTGTTGGTTGTGGCTCTGTGGGTTGTGCTCTGTGGGTAGTGGCTCTGTTGGTTGTGGCTCTGTGGGTAGTGGCTCTGTGGGTTGTGGCTCTGTGGGTTGTGGCTCTGTGGGTAGTGGCTCTGTTGTTGTGGCTCTGTGGGTTGTGGCTCTGTTGGTTGTGGCTCTGTGGGTTGTGGCTCTGTTGGTTGTGACACTGTGGGTAGTGGCTCTGTTGGTTGTGGCTCTGTTGGTTGTGGCTCTGTGGGTAGTGGCTCTGTTGGTTGTGGCTCTGTGGGTAGTGGCTCTGTTGGTTGTGGCTCTGTTGGTTGTGGCTCTGTGGGTAGTGGCTCTGTTGGTTGTGGCTCTGTTGGTTGTGGCACTGTGGGTAGTGGCTCTGTTGGTTGTGGCTCTGTTGGTAGTGGCTCTGTGGGTAGTGGCTCTGTTGGTTGTGGCTCTGTGGGTAGTGGCTCTGTGGGTTGTGGCTCTGTTGGTTGTGGCTCTGTTGGTTGTGGCTCTGTTGGTTGTGGCTCTGTGGGTAGTGGCTCTGTTGGTTGTGGCACTGTGGGTAGTGGCTCTGTTGGTTGTGGCTCTGTTGGTAGTGGCTCTGTGGGTAGTGGCTCTGTTGGTTGTGGCACTGTGGGTAGTGGCTCTGTTGGTTGTGGCTCTGTTGGTAGTGGCTCTGTGGGTAGTGGCTCTGTGGGTTGTGGCACTGTGGGTAGTGGCTCTGTTGGTTGTGGCTCTGTTGGTAGTGGCTCTGTGGTAGTGGCTCTGTTGGTTGTGGCTCTGTGGGTAGTGGCTCTGTGGGTTGTGGCTCTGTTGGTTGTGGCTCTGTGGGTAGTGGCTCTGTTGGTTGTGGCTCTGTGGGTAGTGGCTCTGTTGGTTGTGGCTCTGTTGGTTGTGGCACTGTGGGTAGTGGCTCTGTGGTTGTGGCTCTGTGGGTAGTGGCTCTGTGGGTTGTGGCTCTGTGGGTTGTGGCTCTGTTGGTTGTGGCTCTGTGGGTTGTGGCTCTGTTGGTTGTGGCTCTGTGGTAGTGGCTCTGTTGGTTGTGGCTCTGTGGGTAGTGGCTCTTTGGTTGTGGCTCTGTTGGTTGTGGCTCTGTTGGTTGTGGCTCTGTGGGTAGTGGCTCTGTTGGTTGTGGCTCTGTTGGTTGTGGCTCTGTTGGTTGTGGCTCTGTGGGTAGTGGCTCTGTGGGTAGTGGCTCTGTTGGTAGTGGCTCTGTTGGTTGTGGCTCTGTGGGTAGTGGCTCTGTTGGTTGTGGCTCTGTTGGTTGTGGCTCTGTGGGTAGTGGCTCTGTTGGTTGTGGCTCTGTAGGTTGTGGCTCTGTGGTAGTGGCTCTGTTGGTTGTGGCTCTGTTGGTTGTGGCTCTGTGGTAGTGGCTCTGTTGGTTGTGGCTCTGTAGGTTGTGGCTCTGTGTGGTAGTGGCTCTGTTGGTAGTGGCTCTGTTGGTAGTGGCTCTGTTGGTTGTGGCTCTGTGGGTAGTGGCTCTGTTGGTTGTGGCTCTGTTGGTTGTGGCTCTGTGGGTAGTGGCTCTGTTGGTTGTGGCTCTGTGGTAGTGGCTCTGTTGGTTGTGGCTCTGTTGGTTGTGGCTCTGTGGGTAGTGGCTCTGTTGGTTGTGGCTCTGTTGGTTGTGGCTCTGTTGGTTGTGGCTCTGTGGGTTGTGGCTCTGTTGGTTGTGGCACTGTTGGTTGTGGCTCTGTTGGTTGTGGCTCTGTGGGTTAGTGGCTCTGTGGGTTGTGACTCTGTTGGTTGTGGCTCTGTTGGTTGTGGCTCTGTTGGTTGTGGCTCTGTTGGTTGTGGCTCTGTGGGTTGTGGCTCTGTGGGTTGTGGCTCTGTTGGTTGTGGCTCTGTGGGTAGTGACTCTGTTGGTTGTGACTCTGTGGGTTGTGGCTCTGTTGGTTGTGGCTCTGTGGGTTGTGGCTCTGTGGGTTGTGGCTCTGTTGGTTGTGGCTCTGTTGGTTGTGGCTCTGTGGGTTGTGGCTCTGTTGGTTGTGGCTCTCTGTGGGTTGTGGGCTCTGTGGGTTGTGGCACTGTTGGTTGTGGCTCTGTTGGTTGTGGCTCTGTGGGTTGTGGCTCTGTTGGTTGTGGCTCTGTTGGTTGTGGCTCTGTGGGTTGTGGCACTGTTGGTTGTGGCTCTGTTGGTTGTGGCTCTGTGGGTTGTGGCTCTGTTGGTTGTGGCTCTGTGGTAGTGGCTCTGTGGGTTGTGGCTCTGTGGTTGTGGCTCTGTGGTAGTGGCTCTGTGGGTTGTGGCTCTGTTGGTTGTGCTCTGTTGGTTGTGGCTCTGTTGGTTGTGGCTCTGTTGGTTGTGGCCGTGGTCTCTGTGCTGCAGGGTTCAGGCTCAGGGGCCACGCTGCGGAGTTCCATGGGGCTCAGGGAGTTCACGTGCGGGGGGGTGAAGGGGCTTGGCGCGTTGTGGGTCACGGGGCTTCGCGTTGGGGGTTGGATTCCGTCGCTCCGTCTCCCCGTTGGGTGACCGCTCGGCTTGCCGCTCTGTGATGAGTCTCGACCATCGTTGGATCATCGTCACCATCATCATCATCGTCATTATGGTCATCATCATCGTCATCATCATCATCGTCATCATCGTCATCGTCATCATCGTCATCATCGTCATCATCATCATCGTCATCATCGTCATCACCATCGCCATCATCACCATCATCGTCACCATCATCATCATCGTCATCATCATGGTCATCATCATCGTCATCATCATCATGGTCATCATCTTGGTCATCGTCATCATCATGGTAATCGTCATCATCATCATCATCATGGTCATCATCATGGTAATCGTCATCATCATCATGGTCATCATCATCGTCATCATCATCATGGTCATCATCTTGGTCATCGTCATCATCATGGTAATCGTCATCATCATCATCATGCTCATCGTCGTCATCATCATCATGGTAATCGCCATCATCATCGCCATCGTCATCATCGTCACTTTCTGGCCGTGACGACGTCCTGCCCAGGTCCCACTCCTCTCAGCGCTGTGGATGGTGGTGACGCCTCTACCCCACGTGCTCCTCAGTGCAATCACCATCACCATGGTATATCCACTACTGGGTGATCAATGTGTGTGTTGGTGATGTCTCTAGTCCACGTGCTCCTCAGTGTAATCACTACCACCATGGTATATCACTGCTGGATGGAGATCAATAATTCCTGAATGCAACGTGCTCATCTTCCTATATCTCTCTCAAACAGTACCTGGTGCGGTGTGTAATCGCCGCCGTTAGGGAGACAAAGGCGGCCGGGTCATGGCGACGGCCACCCACCCACTCGCGTGACCGCTTCTGCCCTTCGCAGGTGCTCGCTCACGA
The DNA here is from genome assembly GCA_018977245.1 of Lethenteron camtschaticum. Classification (NCBI taxonomy): domain Eukaryota; kingdom Metazoa; phylum Chordata; class Hyperoartia; order Petromyzontiformes; family Petromyzontidae; genus Lethenteron; species Lethenteron camtschaticum. The sequence continues at coordinate 9,859 of WFAB01003939.1, forward strand.
GTCTGGTAAAATGGTCCCGTGACAGAATGTCGCCTGTCAGAGTTTGTGGGTGTGTCTGTGGACCTTGAACGCACGGTGGCCAGGAGATGTTAACTACCTCGCCTGGTGTGCAGGAAGTCGTGGGTTCGATCCAGACCCTGACGACGCCTGCTGCTGTATATTTGGAGTTTGCGTGTCTCTCTCTCTCATCATCATCACGGTGGCTAGGAGATGTTAACTACCTCGCCTGGTGTGCAGGAAGTCGTGGGTTCGATCCAGACCCTGACGATGCCTGCTGCTGTATATTTGGAGTTTGCGTGTCTCGCTCATCATCATCATCACGGTGGCTAGGAGATTTTAACTACCTCGCCTGGTGTACAGGAGGTGGTGGGTTCGATCCCGACCCTGAAGACGCCTGCTGCTGTATATTTGTAGTTTGCGTGTCTCTCTCTCTCATCATCACGGTGGCTAGATGTTAACTACCTCGCCTGGTATGGAGGAGGGCGTGGGCTCTATCCAGACCTTGACGACGCCTGCTGCTGTGTATTTGGAGTTCACGTGTCTCTCTCTCTGTGCGAGTCCACTTTCATGAACGCCGCGTCCACCATCTGGTGGCCGGGCCCGGTAACGACCGATGCTTTATCCGTAAATACAGGTGCGAGGTTTCTTTTGGGGTTACACCGCGTGAATGTATAAATGTTGTGTCGTCAACACCCGCCACCACCCGACAGCCAACTAGTGAGGGTTGTCACGTAAAACAGCACGTGGCCAATTCGTCACTAGTACAGCACTAGTGTGTAGTGAATAGTGTAGTGTATAGTAGTGTAGTGTATAGTGTAGTGTATAGTAGTGAGTGTATAGTAGTGTATAGTAGTGTAGTGTATTGTAGTATAGTGTAGTGTATAGTAGTGTAGTGTATAGTAGTGATAGTGTATTGTATTAGTAGTGTATAGTGTAGTGTTATAGTAGTATAGTGTAGTGTATAGTGTAGTATACTAGTACAGCACACCGGTTGTGTGTTGGAGAGCCAAGCCACAACATTTACAATCTGAGTTTCAACGGTTCACCGGTATGATATATGTTCTTTACCCTTCTATCTGGCAACAAACTGACACCTTTTTGCAAGGAGTCATGTTTGCATAGACCGCAATACCTGCAGTCATAATACAAACAAAAGAACATAACTCTGATAATGT
>WFAB01003940.1:0-11011 GCA_018977245.1 Lethenteron camtschaticum
TTACACTGTGTGTGTGGTGTGTGGTGTGGTGAGTGGCATTGTGTGTGGTGAGTGGCATTGGTGTGTGGTGAGTTACATTGTGTGTGGTGAGTTACATTGTGTGTGGTGAGTGTGTGGTGTGGTGAGTGGCATTGGTGTGTGGTGTGTGTGTGGTGAGTGTGTGTGCTGAGTTACATTGTGTGTGGTGAGTGTGTGTGTGGTGAGTGGCATTGTGTGTGGTGTGTGTGTGGTGAGTGGCATTGTGTGTGTGATGAGTGTGGGGTGTGTGTGAGTTACACTGTGTGTGTGGGGTGTGTGTGGTGAGTTACATTGTGTGTGGTGAGTGTGTGTGTGGTGAGTGTGTGTTACATTGTGTGTGTGTGGGGAGTGGCATTGTGTGTGGTGAGTGGCATTGTGTGTGGTGAGTTACATTGTGTGTGGTGAGTGTGTGGTGTGTGTGGTGAGTTACATTGTGTGTGGTGAGTTACATTGTGTGTGGTGAGTGTGTGTGTGGTGAGTGGCATTGTGTGTGGTGAGTGTGTGTGATGAGTTACATTGTGTGTGGTGAGTGTGTGTGTGGTGAGTGGCATTGTGTGTGGTGAGTGTGTGGTGAGTGGCATTGTGTGTGGTGAGTGTGTGTGGTGAGTTACATTGTGTGTGGTGAGTGTGTGGTGAGTGGCATTGTGTGTGGTGAGTGTGTGGTGAGTGTGTGTGTGTGGTGAGTGTGTGTTACATTGTGTGTGGTGAGTGTGTGTTACATTGTGTGTGGTGAGTGGCATTGTGTGTGGTGAGTGTGTGTGGTGAGTTACATTGTGTGTGGTGAGTGTGTGGTACATTGTGTGTGGTGAGTGGCATTGTGTGTGGTGTGTGTGGTGAGTGACACTGTGTGTGGTGAGTGTGTGTGTGTGGTGAGTGTGTGTTACACTGTGTGTGGTGAGTGTGTGTTACATTGTGTGTGGTGAGTGTGTGGTGAGTGGCATTGTGTGTGGTGTGTGTGGTGAGTGTGTGTTACATTGTGTGTGGTGAGTGTGTGGTGAGTGGCATTGTGTGTGGTGAGTGTGTGTGCTGAGTTACATTGTGTGTGGTGAGTGGCATTGTGTGTGGTGAGTGTGTGGTGAGTGGCATTGTGTGTGGTGAGTGTGTGTGGTGAGTTACATTGTGTGTGGTGAGTGGCATTGTGTGTGGTGAGTGTGTGGTGAGTGTGTGTGTGTGGTGAGTGTGTGTTACATTGTGTGTGGTGAGTGTGTGTTACATTGTGTGTGGTGAGTGTGTGGTGAGTGGCATTGTGTGTGGTGAGTGTGTGGTGAGTGTGTGTGTGTGGTGAGTGTGTGTTACATTGTGTGTGGTGAGTGTGTGTTACATTGTGTGTGGTGAGTGTGTGGTGAGTGGCATTGTGTGTGGTGAGTGTGTGTGTGGTGAGTGGCATTGTGTGTGGTGAGTGTGTGGTGAGTGGCATTGTGTGTGGTGAGTGTGTGTGTGTGGTGAGTGTGAGTTACATTGTGTGTGGTGAGTGTGTGTTACATTGTGTGTGGTGAGTGTGTGGTGAGTGTGTGTGTGTGGTGAGTGTGTGTGTGGTGAGTGGCATTGTGTGTGGCGTGTGTGGTGAGTGGCATTGTGTGTGGTGTGTGTGTGTGAGTTACATTCTGTGTGTGTGTGTTACACTGAGTGTGTGGTGAGTGTGTGTGGTGAGTGTGGGGCGTGTGTGTGGTGAGTGTGTGGGGTGTGTGTGTGGTGAGTTACACTGTGTGTGTGTTACACTGTGTGTGTGTTACATTGTGTGTGTGTGGTGAGTGACACTGTGTGTGTGTGTGTTACACTGTGTGTGTGGTGAGTGGGGTGTGTGTGTGGTGAGTGTGGGGTGTGTGTGGTGAGTTACACTGTGTGTAGTGAGTGTGGTGTGTGTGTGGTGAGTGACACTGTGTGTGTAGTGAGTGTGGTGTGTGTGTGGTGAGTGACACTGTGTGTGTGTGTTACATTGTGTGTGTTGAGTTACACTGTGTGTGTGTTACATTGTGTGTGTGTGGTTAGTGACACTGTGTGTGTGTTACATTGTGTGTGTGTGGTTAGTGACACTGTGTGTGTGTGTTACATTGTGTGTGTGTGTGTTATATTGTGTGTGTGTGTTACATTGTGTGTGTGTGTGTTACATTGTGTGTGTGTGGTGAGTGGCATTGTGTGTGTGTGGTGAGTTGCATTGTGTGTGTGTGGTGAGTGTGTGGTGAGTGGCATTGTGTGTGGTGAGTGTGTGGTGAGTGTGTGTGTGTGGTGAGTGTGTGGTGAGTGTGTGTGTGTGGTGAGTGTGTGGTGAGTGGCATTGTGTGTGGTGAGTGGCATTGTGTGTGGTGAGTGTGTGGTGAGTGTGTGTGTGTGGTGAGTGTGTGTTACATTGTGTGTGGTGAGTGTGTGTTACATTGTGTGTGGTGTGTGTGGTGAGTGACACTGTGTGTGGTGAGTGGCATTGTGTGTGGTGAGTGTGTGTGAGTTACATTCTGTGTGTGTGAGTTACACTGAGTGTGTGGTGAGTGTGTGTGGTGAGTGTGGGGCGTGTGTGTGGTGAGTGTGTGGGGTGTGTGTGTGGTGAGTTACACTGTGTGTGTGTGGTGAGTGGCATTGTGTGTGTGTGTTACACTGTGTGTGTGGTGAGTGGGGTGTGTGTGTGGTGTGTGTGTGGTGAGTTACACTGTGTGTAGTGAGTGTGGTGTGTGTGTGGTGAGTGACTGTGTGTGTGTGTTACATTGTGTGTGTTGAGTTACACTGTGTGTGTGTGGTGTGTTACATTGTGTGTGTGTGGTGAGTGACACTGTGTGTGTGTGGTGAGTTGCATTGTGTGTGTGTGTGTTACATTGTGTGTGTGTTACATTGTGTGTGTGTGGTGAGTGATACTGTGTGTGTGTGTGTTACATTGTGTGTGTTGAGTTACACTGTGTGTGTGTGTGTTACATTGTGTGTGTGTGGTGAGTGACACTGTGTGTGTGTGTTACATTGTGTGTGTGTGGTGAGTTGCATTGTGTGTGTGTGTGTTACATTGTGTGTGTGTTACATTGTGTGTGTGTGTGTTACATTGTGTGTGTGTTACATTGTGTGTGTGTGGTGAGTTGCATTGTGTGTGTTACATTGTGTGTGTGTGGTGAGTGACACTGTGTGTGTTATATTGTGTGTGTGTGTGTTATATTGTGTGTGTGTTGAGTGACACTGTGTGTGTGTGTTACATTGTGTGTGTGTTACACTGTGTGTGTGTGTTACATTGTGTGTGTGTGGTGAGTGACACTGTGTGTGTGTGGTGAGTTGCATTGTGTGTGTGTGTGTTACATTGTGTGTGTGTGTTACATTGTGTGTGTGTGGTGAGTGACACTGTGTGTGTGTGTTACATTGTGTGTGTGTGTGTTACATTGTGTGTGTGTGGTGAGTGGCATTGTGTGTGTGTGGTGAGTGTGTGGTGAGTGGCATTGTGTGTCTGATGAGTGAAGTGTGTGGTGTGTAGTATGAGTGTTTGGTGAGTTATAGTGTGTGTGGTGAGTGAGGGTGGTGAGTGTGTGTGTTTGGTGGGTTCTATTGTGGGTGGTGAGTGAGGGTGGTGAGTGGTGAGTGTGTGTGGTGAGTGTGTAGTGTGAGTGTTTGGTGAGTTATAGTGTGTGTGGTGAGTGATATTCTGTGTGGTGAGTGAGGGTGGTGAGTGAGTGTGTGGTGGGGTCTATTGTGGGTGGTGAGTGTGTTGTGTGAGGGCATGGTGGGTTATAGTGTGTGGTGAGTGATATTCTGTATGGTGAGTGAGAGTGGTGAGTGTGTGTGTTTGTGGTTAGTTCTATTGTGGGTGGTGAGTGTGGTGAGTGGTGAGTGTGTTGTGTGAGGGCGTGGTGGGTTATAGTGTGTGTGGTGAGTGATATTCTGTGTGGTGAGTGAGGGTGGTGAGTGTGTGTGTGTGGTGAGTTCTATTGTGGGTGGTGAGTGTGGTGAGTGGTGAGTGTGTTGTGTGAGGGCGTGGTGGGTTATAGTGTGTGGTGAGTGATATTCTGTATGGTGAGTGAGGGTGGTGAGTGTGTGTGTTTGTGGTTAGTTCTATTGTGGGTGGTGAGTGTGGTGAGTGGTGAGTGTGTTGTGTGAGGGCGTGGTGGGTTATAGTGTGTGTGGTGAGTGATATTCTGTGTGGTGAGTGAGGGTGGTGAGTGTGTGTGTGGTGAGTTCTATTGTGGGTGGTGAGTGTGGTGAGTGGTGAGTGTGTTGTGTGAGGGCGTGGTGGGTTATAGTGTGTGTGGTGAGTGATATTCTGTGTGGTGAGTGAGGGTGGTGAGTGTGTGTGTGGTGAGTTCTATTGTGGGTTGTGAGTGTGTGTGTGTGCGCTAAGTGTGAGGGTGGTGAGTGTGGTGTGTAGTGAATGCGTGTGGAGTGAGTGCGTGGTGAGTTATTTTGTGTGTGGTGAGTGTGCGGGTGGCGAGTGTGTGTGTGGTGAGTGTGAGGGTCTCTGTGTGGTGAGTCTGTGGGTCTCTGTGTGATGAGTCTATGGGTCTCTGTGTGGTTAGTATGGGTCTCTGTGTGGTTAGTATGGGTCTCTGTGTGGTTAGTATGGGTCTCTGTGAGTGGTTAGTCTATGGGTTTGTGTGTGGTGAGTCTATGGCTATCTGTATGATGAGTCTATGGGTATCTGTGTGGTCTGTGGGTCTCTGTGTGGTGAGTCTATGGGTCTCTGTGTGATGAGTCTATGGGTCACTGTGTGATGAGTCTATGGGTCACTGTGTGGTGAGTCTATGGGTATCTGTGTGAGTCTGTGGGTCTCTGTGTGATGAGTCTGTTGGTCTGTGTGTTGTGAGTCTATGGGTCTGTGTGGTGAGTTTGTGGGTCTCTGTGTGATGAGTCTATGGGTCTCTGTGTGATGCGTCTATGGGTCTCTGTGTGATGAGTCTATGGGTCTCTGTGTGAGTCTATGGGTCTCTGTGTGACGAGTCTGTTGGTCTGTGTGTGATGAGTTTGTGGGTCTCTGTGTGATGAGTCTATGGGTCTCTGTGTGATGAGTCTATGGGTCTCTGTGTGAGTCTATGGGTCTGTGTGTGATGAGTCTATGGGTCTCTGTGTGGTGAATCTATGGGTCTGTGTGTGGTGAGTCTATGGGTCTGTGTGATGAGTCTGTGGGTCTCTGTGTGAGTCTATGGGTCTCTGTGTGGTGAATCTATGGGTCTGTGTGATGAGTCTATGGGTCTGTGTGGTGAGTCTATGGGTCTGTGTGTGGTGAGTCTATGGGTCTCTGTGTGGTGAATCTATGGGTCTGTGTGATGAGTCTGTGGGTCTGTGTGGTGAGTCTATTGGTCTCTGTGTTGTGAGTCTGTGGGTCTCTGTGTGGTGGTGAGTCTATGGGTCTCTGTGTGGTGGTGAGTCTATGGGTCTCTGTGTGATGAGTCTGTGGGTCTCTGTGTGGTGAGTCTATGGGTCTCTGTGTGAGTCTATGGGTCTCTGTGTGAGTGAGTCTATGGGTCTCTGTATGAGTCTGTGGGTCTCTGTGTGGTGAGTCTATGGGTCTCTGTATGAGTCTGTGGGTCTCTGTGTTGTGAGTCTGTGGGTCTCTGTGTTGTGAGTCTATGGGTCACTATGCCAGTCTATGGGTCTGTGTGGTGAATCTATGGGTCTGTGTGGTGAGTCTATGGGTCACTATGCCAGTCTATGGATCGCTGTGGTGTCTGTGGGTCTGATGATGATGATGTTTGCAATAATGGTGACTTTGGTGATGGCGATGTTGACGATGTTGATAACGATGGTGATGGTAACGATGGTAACGATGGTAACCTCGTGCGTGTAGCGAGCGGGTCTCCGCCGTCGCTACGTGGACGTGACGGACGAGGACATTGAGGGTCGGCGAGCGTTCGACATCGACGAGAAGTTGCGGAGTGACGCCTACAGCGTACCTCACACTCACCGCCTCCATGGCTCTGGTGAGTCGCTCACCACTCGCTCGCTCGCCACTCGCTCACTCCACTCGCTCACCACTCGCTCACTCACTCGCTCGATCGATCGCTCGCTTGATCGCTCACTCGCTCACCACTCGCTACTCACACCTACAGCGTGCCTCACACTCACCGCCTCCATGGCTCTGGTGAGTCGCTCACCACTCGCTCACCACTCGCTCGCTCACTCGCTCACCACTCGCTCACTCACTCGCTCACTCGCCACTCGCTCACTCACTCGCTCACCACTCACCACTCACACCTACAGCGTGCCTCACACTCACCGCCTCCATGGCTCTGGTGAGTCGCTCACCACTCGCTCACCACTCGCTCACCACTCACTCACTCGCTCACCACTCGCTCACTCACTCGCTCGCTCGCCACTCGCTCACTCACTCGCTCACCACTCGCTCACTCACTCGCTCGATCGCTCGCTCGCTTGATCGCTCGCTTGATCGCTCACTCGCTCACTCACTCGCTCACCACTCGCTCACTCACTCGCTCGATCGATCGCTCGCTTGATCGCTCACTCGCTCACTCACTCGCTCACCACTCGCTCACTCACTCGCTCGCTCGCTTGATCGCTCAATCGCTCACTCACTCACTCGCTCACCACTCGCTACTCACACCTACAGCGTGCCTCACACTCACCGCCTCCATGGCTCTGGTGAGTCGCTCACCACTCGCTCACCACTCGCTCACCACTCACTCACTCGCTCACCACTCGCTCACTCACTCGCTCACTCGCCACTCGCTCACTCACTCGCTCACCACTCGCTCACTCACTTGCTCGATCGCTCGCTCGCTTGATCGCTCGCTTGATCGCTCACTCACTCGCTCACCACTCGCTCACTCACTCGCTCGATCGATCGCTCGCTTGATCGCTCACTCGCTCACTCACTCGCTCACCACTCGCTCACTCACTCACTCGCTCGCTCGCTCGCTTGATCGCTCAATCGCTCACTCACTCACTCGCTCACCACTCGCTACTCACACCTACAGCGTGCCTCACACTCACCGCCTCCACGGCTCTGGTGAGTCGCTCACCACTCACTCACTCACCACTCGCTCGCTCACCACTCGCTCACTCACTCGCTTGATCGCTCGCCACTCGCTCACTCACTCGCTTGATCACTCGCCACTCGCTCACTCACTCGCTCGCTCATTCGCTCGATCGCTCACTCGCTCACTCACTCACCGCTCACTCACTCGCTCGCTCGCTCGCCACTCACTCACTCGCTCGCCACTCACTCACTCACTCACCGTTCACTCGCTCGCTCGCCACTCACTCACTCGCTCGCCGCTCACTCACTCGCTCACTCGCCACTCGCTCACCACTCGCTCACTCCCTCGCTCACCACTCACTCACCACTCACTCACCACTCGCTCGATCGCTCACTTGCTCCGCTCGTTGTTGTGAGCGTCGCTCCTCCACCCTCCGTTGTTGCTGGAGGGCGACTGCCTCCAACTGCCCAGTAGCGTCCTTCACGAGCCTCCTCCACTGAGGCCGATCTTGACACCGCTGGTACCAGTCATCGGCAAGTCCACTCAGCTCCACGTCCTCCTGTACCACATCACTCCATCTCTTCTCTAGCCCGTGTCACTCACACACTCACCCACTCACTCACCCACTCACTCACACACTCACCCACTCACCCACCCACTCACTCACCCACACACTCACCCACGCACTCACCCATCACTCCATCTCTTCTCTAGCCCGTGCCGCGCCCGTTTAGCCCCCTCGATCCACACACACGCACACATGTATTCGCTGCTGCTGCTGCGGTTTATGATGCTGATGATGATGCTACTGATGATGATGCTGATGATGCTGATGATGCTACTACTACTGATGATGCTACTACTACCGATGATGATGCTGCTATTACTGATGATGATGCTGCTACTGATGATGTTACTACTGATGATGTTACTACTACTGATGATGATGCTACTACTGATGATGCTACTACTGATGATGTTACTACTACTGATGATGATGCTGCTACTGATGATGATGCTACTACTACTGATGATGATGCTACTGATGATGATGCTACTACTACTGATGATGATGCTACTACTGATGATGCTACTACTGATGATGATGCTACTACTACTGATGATGATGCTACTACTGATGATGATGCTGCTACTGATGATGATGCTACTACTACTGATGATGATGCTACTGATGATGATGATGCTGCTGCTACTACTGATGATGATGCTACTGATGATGATGATGATGCTACTGATGATGCTGCTACTTCTGATGATGCTACTACTACTGATGATGTTACTACTACTGATGATGATGCTGCTGCTACTGATGCTTCTACTGTTGATGATGATGCTGCTACTGCTGATGCTACTACTACTGATGATGTTACTACTACTGATGATGATGCTGCTGCTACTGATGCTTCTACTGTTGATGATGATGCTGCTACTGCTGATGCTACTACTACTGATGATGATGCTGCTACTGATGATGATGCTACTACTGATGATGCTACTACTACTGATGACGATGCTGCTACTACTGCTGATGCTGCTACTACTGCTGATGCTGCTGCTGTTACCCACAGAGTTGACGTTTGCGTACGTGCAGAGGAATGGACTCAAGACGCCGCTGATTTTCTTGGAGACAGAGGGACTCAGACTCATGTGACTACTCACCACCCACTCGCTCACCACCCACTCGCTCACCCACCCACTCGCTCACCAACCCACTCGCTCACCACCCACTCACTCGCCCACCCACTCATTAACCCACTCACTCACGCACTCACGCACGCACTCGCCCACTCACTCACTTGCCCACCCAATTACTCGCCCACCCACTCACTCGCCCACCCACTCACTCGCCCACCCACTCACTCGCCCACCCACTCACTCGCCCACCCACTCACTCGCCCACCCACTCACTCATTCACGTCGCCCACCCACTCATTAACCCACTCACTCACTCACCCACTCATTAACCGACTCACTCACCCACTCACGCACGCACTCACCCACTCACTCACTCGCCCACCCACTCACTCGCCCACCCACTCACTCGCCCACCCACTCACTCATTCACTCGCCCACCCACTCATTCACCCACCCACTCATTCACCCACCCACTCACTCACCCACTCACGCACGCACTCGCCCACCCACTCACTCATTCACTCACCCACCCACCCACTCATTAACCCACTCACTCACCCACTCACCCACGCATTTGCCCACCCACTCATTCACCCACCCACTCATTCACCCACTCATTCACCCACTCATTCACCCACTCACGCACGCACTCGCCCGCCCACTCACTCATTCACCCACCCACTCATTAACCCACTCACGCGCCCACCCTCTCACTCACCCAATCACCCACCCATGCACTCACTCACTCTCCCACTCGCCCACCCACGCACTCACACACTCACTCACTCGTGCACTAACTTACCCACTCACTCACTCACCCACTCACTCACTCACTCATCCATGGACTCACCCACCCACTCATCCACTCACTCACTCACCCACGCACTCACCCACCCACTCACCCACCCATGCACTCACTCAATCACCCACTCATTCACCTACCCACCCACCCTCTCAACCACCCACCCACTCGCCCATCCACTCACCCACCCACTAATTAACTGATCTACTCACACACCCACTCACCCACCCGCTCACCCACCCACTCACCCATCCACCCGCTCACCCACCCGCTCACCCACTCACCCACCCGCTCACCCACCTGCTCACCCACCCACCCACTCACCCACTCACCCACCCACCCACTCACTCACCCACCCACTCACCCACCCACTCATCCACCCACCCACTCACCCATCCGCTCACCCACTCACCTACCCACCCGCTCACCCACCCGCTCACCCACCCGCTCACCCACTCACCCACCCACCCACTCACCCACCCACCCACTCACCCACCCACCCACTCACCCACCCACTCACCCACCCACTCACTCACCCACCCACTCACCCACCCACCCACCCACCCACCCACCCACCCACTCACCCACCCACTCACCCACCCACTCACCCACCCACTCACCCACCCACTCACCCACCCACCTACTCACCCACCACCGCTCACCCACCCACCCGCTCACCCACCCACTCACCCACTCACCTGCTCACCCACCCACTCACCCACCCGCTCACCCACCCACTCACCCACCCACTCACCCACCCACTCGCTCACCCACCCGTTCACCCACCTACCCACTCACCCACCCACTCACCCACCCGCTCACCCACCCACTCACCCACTCACCCACCCACTCACTCATCCACCCACCCACTCACCCACCCGCTCACCCACCCACTCACCCACTCACCCACCCACTCACTCACCCACCCACCCACTCACCCGCTCACCCACCCACCCGCTCACCCACCCGCTCACCCACCCGCTCACCGTGTGTTGTCGCCGCTGTGTTGCAGGATGCCCCCCCAGACGTTCACCGTCAATGACGTCAAGGCCTACGTCGGTGAGGCTCTCGCACCCACAAACACAAAACACCAGGTCACCATAGACCCAGCACCACTACCCATAGACTCAGCACTGCCATAGACTCAGCACTGACACCCATAGACTCATAGACCCAGCACTGTCACCCATAGACCCAGCACTGTCACCCACAAACACAAAACACCTGGTCACCATAGACCCATAGACCCAGCACCACTACCCATATACTCATAGACTCAACACTGTCACCCATAGACTCATAGACCCCAGCACTGTCACCATAGACCCATAGACCCAGCACCACTACCCATATACTCATAGACTCAACACTGTCACCCATAGACTCATAGACCCAGCACTGTCACCATAGACTCATAGACCCAGCACTGTCACCATAGACTCATAGACCCAGCACCACTACCCATAGACTCATATACTCAACACTGTCACCCATAGACTCAACACTGTCATAGACTCAGCACTGCCATAGACTCAACACTGCCATAGACTCAACACTGCCATAGATTCAACACTGCTACCCATAGACTCAGCACTACCATAGACTCAACACTGCATAGACTCAACACTGCCATAGACTC
>WFAB01003941.1:0-11003 GCA_018977245.1 Lethenteron camtschaticum
AGCGGGTCGACCAATGGGATCGCGCGAATTGGTGGGAGTGGGAGGGAGGGGGGATGGCGCGAGCGCGCGCGCGGGTACCCTCGGGTGACCCTGACAACGAGTGATGACGTCACGCCCCTCCTCCACCAGCCCCGCCCCTCCTCGCCCCGCGCGCCATCTTGGGTGGGGGTGGCCCCATTGGCGCGAACCCGCGATCCCCTCGTGACGTCGCTCTACCTATTGTTAGTTTTTTTTCGGTAAAGTCACGTGGTAGGTAAAAAATTAAAATTAATAAAAATAAAATAAAAATCACGACGTTTTTGTTGCCTCCCAAACGTCGTGTGTTGCCTCCGAAACGTCGTGATTTTTATTTTATTTTCATTAAGTTTGATGTTTTTACCTACATGGTGACTTTACCGAAAAAAACCTAAGAATATGATTATTTGGTTCTTTCGGTTAAGTCACGTCTAAAGATAAAATAATAAATTAAATTAAATAATAGCATACGACGTTTCGATTGCAACACAAGCAAGCATCATCAGGTATAATGAAATAGCGACATAAAATCTAACCAGAAAACTATAGACAGACATATTAGCAGACAGATATCACCAAGATACATAGAGGGAGCAACACAGGAACCAGAGAGGGGTGATCATCTCTGTGGGGTGGCCTTAAATAGACAGAGGAGGGAGGAGGCAGAGAGATTAGAGAAAACATTTGCATGTCAATGAGTGGTCCAAAAACAAGGTTCTGCAAGAACGATGACACGGCAAGCAAGTCTGAAAATCAGAAGGACAAACTAAAATTCAATAACCTAGCAAAATATCGAAATGTAATGTAATACAACACAGAGAGTCGGTCAACACACAATTAACGCATAGCCTGGTTGATTAAAATTAAGATTGAACCTTAGAATATGCTCACTACCTCCCTGAGCAAGATGGCGGCGGCGCGGCTTCAATGCCCCTCGCCCCGCCCCTCGCCCCTCGCCCCGCCCCTCGCCCCGCCCCTCGCCCCTCGCCCCGCCCCTCGCCCCTCGCCCCGCCCCTCGCCCCGCCCCTCGCCCCTCGCCCCGCCCCTCGCCCCGCCCCTCGCCTCGCCCCTCGCCTCGCCCCGCCCCTCGCCCCGCCCCTCGCCCCTCGCCCCGCCCCTCGCCCCGCCCCTCGCCCCGCCCCCGGGGGGTCACCCCCAGCTCCAGGGACAGCGGCAAACAGAGCCGCGACAGCTGACGGGGACAGGCGGATGACGATGCTGCTGATGATGATGATGAACTCCGCGTCGCGGCCTCGGGGCCGCGTTGCTCCCGCGCGCCCGCCACTCGCCGTTCCTGTGCCGGGCGCCGTGGCGCGCCGCCAGCAGCGTCCACGAGCGGATCGAGCGGCGGCGGCGAGCGGCGGAGATCGGCGGAGGCCTGGCGCGAGTTGAAGCGCAGCACGCGCGGGTACAGTGCAGTGTGTACAGTGCAGTGTGGTGGTGTACAGTGTGGTGGTGTACAGTGTGGTAGTGTACAGTGTGGTAGTGTACAGTGTGGTAGTGTACAGTGTGGTGTGTACAGTGTAGTGTACAGTGTGCTGTGCAGTGTAGTGTGCAGTGTACAGTGCAGTGTACGGTGTGGTGTACAGTGTGTAGTGTGCAGTGTAGTGTACAGTGTAGTGTAGTAGTGTATAGTGTAGTGTATAGTGTAGTGTATAGTGTAGTGTGTGTGTAGTGTAGTGTGTGTAGTGTAGTGTGTGTAGTGTATAGTGTAGTGTATAGTGTAGTGTGTGTAGTGTATAGTGTAGTGTATAGTGTAGTGTGTGTAGTGTATAGTGTAGTGTGTGTAGTGTATAGTGTAGTGTATAGTGTAGTGTATAGTGTAGTGTGTGTAGTGTATAGTGTAGTGTATAGTGTAGTGTGTGTAGTGTATAGTGTAGTGTATAGTGTAGTGTGTGTAGTGTATAGTGTAGTGTGTGTAGTGTATAGTGTAGTGTATAGTGTAGTGTATAGTGTAGTGTATAGTGTAGTGTGTGTAGTGTATAGTGTAGTGTATAGTGTAGTGTGTGTAGTGTATAGTGTAGTGTATAGTGTAGTGTATAGTGTAGTGTATAGTGTAGTGTATAGTGTAGTGTGTGTAGTGTATAGTGTAGTGTATAGTGTAGTGTGTGTAGTGTATAGTGTAGTGTGTGTGTGTAGTGTGTGTAGTGTATAGTGTAGTGTATAGTGTAGTGTATAGTGTAGTGTATAGTGTAGTGTATAGTGTAGTATGTAGTGTAGTGTATAGTTTAGTGTGTGTAGTGTGTGTGGGTAGTGTGTGCGTGTAGTGAGTGTGTGGGGAGTGGTGGTGCAGTGGTTAGCGTGCTGTGTGTGTGTGGGGAGTGGTGGTGCAGTGGTTAGCGCGCTGTGTGCGTACAGTACGTGTAGTAAAAGCAAGTAGCAGGCCCACTCAAGGTGCACATGGCCTGGCACAAGCGTCGTGGTGACGTCACCGCCACTTAGTGGCGAATGGCGGTTGTTGTTATATCTGTGTGTCTCTGTGTCTGCGTGTGTATCTGTGTATATATCTGTGTGTGTATCTGTGTGTGTATCTGTGTGTGTGTGTATCTGTGTGTGTGTATGTGTATCTGTGTATCTGTGTGTGTGTATCTGTGTGTATCTGTGTGTGTTTGTCTGTGTGTGTATGTGTATCTGTGTGTATCTGTGTATCTGTGTGTCTGTGTGTATCTGTGTCTGTGTGTATCTGTATGTATATATATCTGTGTGTATGTATGTATATGTATGTGTGTGTGTGTCTGTGTATCTCTCTGTGTGTGTGTATCTGTGTGTGTGTGTATCTCTGTGTGTGTGTGTGTCTGTGTGTGTATCTGTGTGTGTATGTATCTCTGTGTGTGTGTGTATCTTTGCGTGTGTGTATCTCTCTGTGTGTGTGTGTGTCTGTGTGTGTGTATCTGTGTGTATCTGTGTGTGTCTGTCTGTGTGTGTATCTCTGTGTGTGTGTATCTCTCTGTGTGTGTGTCTGTGTGTGTGTGTGTCTGTGTGTGTGTGTGTGTGTATCTGTGTGTCTGTGTGTGTGTATACCTGTGTGTGTGTGTGTCTGTGTGTGTGTGTGTATACCTGTGTGTGTGTGTGTGTGTATCTGTGTGTCTGTGTGTGTGTGTGTGTATATATATGTGTGTGTGTCTGTATGTATCTGTGTGTATCTCTGTGTGTATCTGTGTGTGTGTGTGTGTGTATACCTGTGTGTGTGTGTGTCTGTGTGTGTGTGTGTATACCTGTGTGTGTGTGTGTGTGTATCTGTGTGTCTGTGTGTGTGTGTGTGTATATATATGTGTGTGTGTCTGTATGTATCTGTGTGTATCTCTGTGTGTATCTGTGTGTGTGTGTGTGTGTATCTGTGTGTGTGTGTGTCCCAGGGCAAGTTGACGGCACGTGAGCGTCTGCTCGTGCTGCTGGACCCCGGCTCGTTTGTGGAGAGCGACATGTTCGTGGAGCACCGCTGCGCCGACTTCGGCATGCACAGCGACACCAACAAGGTGCCACACAGGCAAAGCTCCCCCAGGTAGCCTCCAGCAGGCTGTAGGGGCAAGTGCTGTGAGTAGCGAGTAGCAGCACCTATGAAGGTAGACACAGACAAAGATCCCCCGTGTAGCCTCTAACAGACTGTAGGGGCAAGTGCTGTTAGCGAGCAGCACTTATGAAGGTAGACACAGACAAAGGTCCCCCGTGTAGCCTCTAACAGGCTGTAGGGGCAAGTGCTGTGAGTAGCGAGTAGCAGCAGCGCCTGTGAAGGTAGACACAGACAAAGATCCCCCGTGTAGCCTCCAGCAGACTAGGGGCAAGTGCTGCGCCGACTTCGGCATGCCACAGCGACACCAACAAGGTGCACAGGCAAAGCTCCCCCAGGTAGCCTCCAACAGGCTGTAGGGGCAAGTGCTGTGAGTAGCGAGTAGCAGCAGCGCCTATGAAGGCTGTGGCACACGAGGGGTGGGTGGCCAGCGCCGCGCTCGGCTGATACACACACATACAGATACACACAGATACACACACATACAGATACACACACATACAGATACACAGATACACACACATACAGATACACACAGATACAGATACACACATACAGATACACACAGATACACACACATACAGATACACACAGATACACACACATACAGATACACACACATACAGATACACACAGACACATACATACAGATACGCACACAGATACACAGATACACACACATACAGATACACACAGACACACACAGACATACACATACAGACACACACACAGATACACACAGATACACACACATACAGATACACACAAATACACACAGACATACAGATACAGATACACACACACACAGACACACATACACATACTGATACACACAGACACACACATACAGACACACAGATACACAGATACACACACATACAGATACACACAGACACACACAGACATACACATACAGACACACACACAGATACACACGCAGACGTACCATTGTAGTAGTGTAGTGTAGCCCACCACTTTGAGGCTTCCACGTGAAGTGTTGACAGCTAGCTGCTGACAGGAGGAGGTCACGGGACAGACCCAGCAGGTGCCACGGGTTTGACTACTGTGCCAGGCTAGGTGCAGGAGGTCACGGGACAGACCCAGCAGGTGCCACGGGTTTGACTACTGTGCCAGGCTAGGTGCAGGAGGTCACGGGACAGACCCAGCAGGTGCCACGGGTTTGACTACTGTGCCAGGCTAGGTGCAGGAGGTCACGGGACAGACCCAGCAGGTGCCACGGGTTTGACTACTGTGCCAGGCTAGGTGCAGGAGGTCACGGGACAGACCCAGCAGGTGCCACGGGTTTGACTACTGTGCCAGGCTAGGTGCAGGAGGTCACGGGACAGACCCAGCAGGTGCCACGGGTTTGACTACTGTGCCAGGCTAGGTGCAGGAGGTCACGGGACAGACCCAGCAGGTGCCACGGGTTTGACTACTGTGCCAGGCTAGGTGCAGGAGGTCACGGGACAGACCCAGCAGGTGCCACGGGTTTGACTACTGTGCCAGGCTAGGTGCAGGAGGTCACGGGACAGACCCAGCAGGTGCCACGGGTTTGACTACTGTGCCAGGCTAGGTGCAGGAGGTCACGGGACAGACCCAGCAGGTGCCACGGGTTTGACTACTGTGCCAGGCTAGGTGCAGGAGGTCACGGGACAGACCCAGCAGATGCCACGGGTCGACTGACTGAGATGAGTGGTTGATACACCACCAGCTGTACCCCCCCTACTGTACCAACTTGCTGTATTTTATCTGCCCGGCGCTCCGCTCGTTGTTGTGAGCGTCGCTCCTCCGCCCTCTGCTGTTGTTGGAGGGCGACTGCCTCCAACTGCCCAGTAGCGTCCTTCACGAGCCTCCTCCATAGAGGTCGATCCGGTTGTGATGTGGTTGTGGTGCTTGTGGTGGTTGTGGTGCTTGTGGTGGTGGTGTGATGGTGTAGTGGTGGTGGCGGTGTGGTGGTGGTGGTGGTGTGATGGTGTAGTGGTGGTGGTGTGATGGTGTGATGGTGGTGGTGTAGTGGTGGTGGCGGTGTGGTGGTGGTGTGATGGTGGTGGTGGTGGTGTGGTGGTGGTGGTGGTGTGATGGTGTAGTGGTGGTGGTGTGATGGTGTGATGGTGGTGGTGTAGTGGTGGTGGCGGTGTGGTGGTGGTGTGATGGTGGTGGTGGTGGTGTAGTGGTGGTGTAGTGGTGGTGTAGTGGTGGTGGGGGTGTGGTGGTGGTGTGGTGGTGTAGTGGTGGTGTAGTGGTGGTGGTGTGGTGGTGGTGTGGTGGTGTAGTGGTGGTGGTGTGATGGTGTGATGGTGGTGTAGTGGTGGTGTGGTGGTGGTGGTGGCGGTGTGGTGGTGGTGTAATGGTGTAGTGGTGGTGGTGTGATGTGGTGGTGTAGTGGTGGTGGCGGTGTGGTGGTGGTGTGATGGTGTGGTGGTGTAGTGGTGTGGTGGTGTAGTGATGGTGGTGGTGTGGTGGTGTAGTGGTGGTGGTGTGGTAGTGGTGGTGTAGTGGTGGTGGTGGTGGCAGTGTGATGGTGTAGTGGTGGTGTGGTGGTGGTGTGATGGTGGTGGTGTAGTGGTGGTGGCGGTGTGATGGTGTAGTGGTGGTGGTGTGATGGTGTAGTGGTGGTGTGATGGTGTAGTGGTGGTGGTGTAGTGGTGGTGGTGGTGGTGTAGTGGTGGTGTAGTGGTGGTGTAGTGGTGGTGTGATGGTGTAGTGGTGGTGTGATGGTGTAGTGGTGGTGGTGTAGTGGTGGTGGTGGAGTAGTTGTGGTGGTGTAGTGGTGGTGGTAGTGGTGGTGTAGTAGTGGTGGTGTAGTGGTGGTGGTGGTGGCGTGGTGGTGGTGGTGGTGTAGTGGTGGTGGTGTAGTGGTGGTGGTGGTGTCGTGGTTGAGTTGATGGCTGTGGTGACCTCAGGGTGGGTTGGTGTGAGGACACGGGGGGAGGGAGGGGGGGTCTGTGACCCCCTGTGACCTCTGAGCCAATAGCAGCAGCTGAGTGCTTCCACATGGAACCCCACGTGGTCAGGGTGTGTGTACTGTGGGTGTGTGTGCTGTGTGTGTGTGTACTGTGTGTGTGCTGTGTCTGTGCGTACTGTGTGTACTGTGTGTGCTGTGTGTGTGTGTGCTGTGTGTGTGCTGTGTGTGTGTGCTGTGTGTGTGTGCTGTGTGTGTGTGCTGAGGGTGTGTGCTGTGTGTGTGTGCTGTGTGTGTGTGCTGAGGGTGTGTGCTGTGTGTGTGTGCTGTGTGTGTGTGCTGAGGGTGTGTGTGCTGTGTGTGTACTGTGTGTGTACTGTGTGTACTGTGTGTGTGTGTACTGTGTGTACTGTGTGTGCTGTGTGTGTGTTGTGTGTGTGCTGTGTGTGTGTGTACTGTGTGTGTGCACTGTGTGTGTGTACTCTGTGTGTACTCTGTGTGTACTGTGTGTACTGTGTGTGTGTGTGCTGTGTGTGTGCTGTGTGTGTGTGTACTGTGTGTGTGTGCTGTGTGTGTGTGCTGAGGGTGTGTGCTGTGTGTGTGTGCTGTGTGTGTGTGCTGAGGGTGTGTGTGCTGTGTGTGTGTACTGTGTGTGTGTGTGCTGGGTGTGTGTGCTGTGGGTGTGTGTGCTGTGTGTGTGTGTACTGTGTGTGTGTGTGCTGTGTGTGTGTGCTGAGGGTGTGTGTGCTGTGTGTGTGTGTGTGTACTGTGTGTGTGTACTGTGTGTGTGTACTGTGTGTGCTGTGTGTGTGTGTGCTGTGTGTGTGTACTGTGTGTGTGTGCTGTCTGTGTGTGTACTGTGTGTGTGCTGTGTGTGTGTGCTGTGTGTGTGTGCTGAGGGTGTGTGTGCTGTGTGTATGTACTGTGTGTGTGTGCTGTGTGTGTGCTGTGTGTGTGTGTTCTGTGTGTGTGCTGTGTGTGTGTGTTCTGTGTGTGTGTGTGCTGTGTGTGTGCTGTGTGTGTGTGTTCTGTGTGTGTGCTGTGTGTGTGTGTGTTCTGTGTGTGTGTGTGCTGTGTGTGTGCTGTGTGTGTGTGTACTGTGTGTGTGTGTGCTGTGTGTGTGTGCTGAGGGTGTGTGTGCTGTGTGTGTACTGTGTGTGTGTGTGTACTGTGTGTGTGTGTGTACTGTGTGTACTGTGTGTGCTGTGTGTGTGTTGTGTGTGTGCTGTGTGTGTGTTATGTGTGTGTGTGCTGTGTGTGTGTGCGCTGTGTGTGTGCGCTGTGTGTGTGTGCTGTGTGTATGTGCTGTGTGTGTGCTGTGTGTGTGTGCTGTGTGTGTACTGTGTGTACTGTGTGTGTGTGTGTAATGTGTGTTGTACTGTGTGTGTGTGCTGTGTGTGTGTGTGTGTACTGTGTGTGTGTGCTGTGTGTGTATGTACTGTGTGTACTGTGTGTGTGCTGTGTGTGTGTGCTGTGTGTGTGCTGTGTGTACTGTGTGTGTGTACTGTGTGTGCTGTGTGTGTGCTGTGTGTGTGTGCTGTGTGTGTGTACTGTGTGTGCTGTGTGTGTGTGCTCTGTGTGTGTGTGTGCTGTGTGTGTGCTGTGTGTGTGTGTGTGCTGTGTGTGTGTGCTGTGTGTGTACTGTGTGTGTGTGCTGTGTGTGTGTACTGTGTGTGCTGTGTGTGTGTGTGCTGTGTGTGTGTGCTGTGTGTGTACTGTGTGTGCTGTGTGTGTGTGCTGTGTGTGTGCGCTGTGTGTGTGTGTGTAGTGTGTGTGCTGTGTGTGTGTGTACTGTGTGTGTGTGCTGTGTGTGTGCTGTGTGTGTGTACTGTGTGTGTGTGCTGTGTGTGTGTACTGTGTGTGCTGTGTGTGTGTGCTGTGTGTGTGTGCTGTGTGTGTACTGTGTGTGCTGTGTGTGTGTGTACTGTGTGTGCTGTGTGTGTGTGTACTGTGTGCTGTGTGTGTACTGTGTGTGTGTGCTGTGTGTGTACTGTGTGTGTGCTGTGTGTGTACTGTGTGTGTGTGTCTGTGTGTGTGCTGTGTGTGTACTGTGTGCTGTGTGTGTGCTGTGTGTGTGCTGTGTGTGTACTGTGTGTGTGTGTACTGTGTGTGTGTACTGTGTGTGTGTGCTGTGTGTGTGTGTGCTGTGTGTGTGTACTGTGTGTGTGTACTGTGTGTGTACTGTGTGTGTGCACTGTGTGTGTGTACTGTGTGTGTGTACTCTGTGTGTACTGTGTGTGTGCTGTGTGTGTGTGTGCTGTGTGTGTGTACTGTGTGTGTGTGTGCTGTGTGTGTGTGTGTGTACTGTGTGTGTGTGCACTGTGTGTGTGTACTCTGTGTGTACTGTGTGTGTGTGTGCTGTGTGTGTGTGCTGTGTGTGTGTGTGCTGTGTGTGTGTACTGTGTGTGTGTACTGTGTGTGTGTGTGCTGTGTGTGTGTGCTGTGTGTGTGTACTGTGTGTGTGTGTGCTGTGTGTGTGTGCTGTGTGTGTGTACTGTGTGTGTGTGTGCTGTGTGTGTGTGCTGTGTGCGTGTACTGTGTGTGCTGTGTGTGTGTGCTGTGTGCGTGTACTGTGTGTGTACTGTGTATGTACTGTGTGCTGTGTGTGTGTACTGTGTGTGCTGTGTGTGTGTACTGTGTGTGCTGTGTGCTGTGTGCGTGTACTGTGTGTGTACTGTGTGTGTGTGTGCTGTGTGTGTGTGCTGTGTGTGTGTGCTGTGTGTGTGCTGTGTGTGTGTACTGTGTGTGTACTGTGTGTGTGTGTGCTGTGTGTGCTGTGTGTGTACAGTATGTGTGTGCAGTACACAGGGGACAGTGTGTACAGTGTGTACAATGCGTGTACTGTACGTGTGTGTACAGTACCCAGGGGACAGTGTGTACAGTGTGTACAATGTGTGTACTGTACGTGTGTGTACAGTACCCAGGGGACAGTGTGGTCACCGGACGAGGACTCATCAACGGTCGCCTCACTTACGTCTTCAGCCAGGTGAGCAGCTGCACCACCACTCACCACTCACTCACCACTCTCACTCACCACTACTCACCACTCACTCACTAGTACTCACCACACTACACTCACCACTCACCACTAGTACACTCACCACTAGTACTCACCACTCACCACTACTACTCACCACTACTACTCACCACTACACTCACTTACGTCTTCAGCCAGGTGAGCAGCTGCAGCCTCACTCACCACTCTCACTCACCACACTCACCACTACACTCACTACTCACCACTCACCACTAGTACACTCACCACTACACTCACTTACGTCTTCAGCCAGGTGAGCAGCTGCACCACCACTCACCACTCTCACTCACCACTCTCACTCACCACACTCACCACTACACTCACCACTACACTCACCACTCTCACTCACCACTAGTACACTCACCACCACACTCACTTACGTCTTCAGCCAGGTGAGCAGCTGCACCACCACTCACCACTCTCACTCACCACACTCACCACTACACTCACCACTCACCACACTCACCACTCACCACTCACTCACCACTCTCACTCACCACTACTCACCACTCACTCACTAGTACTCACCACACTACACTCACCACTCACCACTAGTACACTCACCACTAGTACTCACCACTCACCACTACTACTCACCACTACTACTCACCACTACACTCACTTACGTCTTCAGCCAGGTGAGCAGCTGCAGCCTCACTCACCACTCTCACTCACCACACTCACCACTACACTCACCACTACACTCACCACTCACCACTCACTCACCACTCTCACTCACCACTACTCACCACTCACTCACTAGTACTCACCACACTACACTCACCACTCACCACTAGTACACTCACCACTAGTACACTCACCACTACACTCACCACTACACTCACCACTCACCACACTCACCACTAGTACACTCACCACTACACTCACGTCTTCAGCCAGGTGAGCAGCTGCACCACCACTCACCACTCTCACTCACCACACTCACCACTACACTCACCACTACACTCACCACTACACTCACCACTCACCACACTCACCACTAGTACACTCACCACTACACTCACGTCTTCAGCCAGGTGAGCAGCTGCACCACCACTCACCACTCTCACTCACCACTACACTCACCACTACACTCACCACTCTCACTCACCACACTCACCACTACACTCACCACTCACCACACTCACCACTAGTACACTCACCACTACACTCACTTACGTCTTCAGCCAGGTGAGCAGCTGCACCACCACTCACCACTCACTCACTAGTACTCACCACACTACACTCACCACTCACCACTAGTACACTCACCACTAGTACACTCACCACTAGTACTCACCACTCACCACTACTACTCACCACTCACCACACTCACTTACGTCTTCAGCCAGGTGAGCAGCTGCACAATCACTCACCACTCTCACTCACCACTAGTACTCACCACTCACCACTACTACTCACCACTCGCCCACACTACATTCACTTACGTCTTCAGCCAGGTGAGCAGCTGCAGCCTCACTCACCACTCTCACTCACCACACTCACCACTATACTCACCACTCACCACACTCACCACTGGT
>WFAB01003942.1:0-10996 GCA_018977245.1 Lethenteron camtschaticum
CGTTACCCGCATCCGTTACCCAGCAACCGGCAACCGTTACGCCGGGAAAATAGCGACCGGCCGCACATCCGTTACCAGCACCGTTACCCAGCAACCGGTTACGCTGGGAAAATAGCGACCGGCCACACCCGTTACCCAGCAACCGTTACCCAGCAACCGGTTACGCTGGGAAAAATAGCGACCGGCCACACACCCGTTACCAGGGGGACCGTTACCGAGCAACCGGTTACTTCGGTAACCCGGAAAAAAAGTTTGATTCGTAACCGAGCCACCGTTATCTAGCGACCGATTACGTGGGTAATCTAGCAACTGGCTACATCAGCTACTTGGCAACCAGTGACATCCATTGCCTAGCAACGGTGACACCCATTACCTAGTAACCAGTGAAACCTGGCAACCGGTTCCGCTCAAATGGCGACCAGCAACATCAGTTACCTAGTAACTGTTGGCATCCGTCGCCTAGCAACCAGTGCCATCCGTTACCGTGACATCCGACAGCGTGGTGAAGTATGTAAAAAATTAAATTAAAATGAATAAAAAATGTAAACGATAAAATCACGACGTTTCGGAGGCAACACAAGCTTCCGTCTTCAGGTGAAACTGTGACAGCAAAAAAATCTACATAAAAAATCTGTCCCACTTGATACAGATTTTTCTGTGACAGTTTCACCTGAAGACGGAAGCTTGTGTTGCCTCCGAAACGTCGTGATTTTATTTTCATTTTTTTTTTTAATTTCATTTTTTCACCTACGTGACTTTACCGNAAACACCAAGAATATGAATCCTTGCAGTCACGAAAGCTTCAAATCTAAAATTTTTATTTTACTTTTATTAATTTTAATATTTTTAAATTTTTTACCTACGTGACTTTACCGAAAGAACTAAGAGTATGAATCCTTGCAGTCACGAAAGCTTCAAATCAGAATTTTTATTTTACTTTTATTANTTTAAANTTTTTTTTTTTTTTTTTACCTACGTGACTTTACCGAAAGAACTAACAGTATGAATCCTTGCAGTCACGAAAGCTTCAAATCTAGAATTTTATATACTTATTAATTTTAAATATTTTTACCTACGTACTTTACCGAAAGAACCAACAGTATGAATTCTTGCAGTCACGAAGCTTCAAATCTAGAATTTTTATTTTATTTTATTATTTTAAATATTTTTNAAAGCCTTTTTTACCTACGTGACTTTACGAAAGAACCAACAGTATGAATTCTTGCAGTCACGAAGGCTTCAAATCTAGAATTTTTATTTACTTTTATTAATTTAAATATTTTTTAAATTTTTTACCTACATGGTGACTTTACCGAAAGTAACAGTATCAATCCTTGCAGTCACGAAAGCTTCAAATCTAGAATGGTGAAGAATGGTCGCATAGCCAGCCACCACGCCCCCCCCCCGCCCCCCCACCACATCATCCAGCAGTGGAGTGACGGAGCGAGGGCGATGCTGCCGCTGCTGCGTTGGCACGCAAACAACGATGACAACTCGGCACGTTCCGTGTCAACAACAACAACAGCAGCAACAACAACAACAGCAACAACAGCAGCAACAGCAACAGCAGCAGCAACAACACAGCAACAACAGCAACAACAGCAACAACAATAGCAACAACAGCAGCAACAACAACAGCAGCAACAACAATAGCAACAACAGCAACAACAACAGCAGCAGCAACAGCAACAGCAGCAACAACAACAACAATAGCAACAACAGCAACAACAGCAGCAACAACAACAGCAACAACAGCAGCAACAAAACAACAACACAGCAACAACAGCACAAAAACAACTGCAGCAACAACAACAACAACAAAAAACAACAACAGCAGCAACACACAAAGCAACAACAACAGCAGCAACAACAACAACAATAGCACACCAGCAGCAACAAAAACAACAGCAACAACAGCAACAACAACAACAATAACAACAACAGCAGCAACAACAACAAAAAAAACAACAACAGCAGCAACAACAACAGCAGCAGCGACAATCGTTTAATGGACGACGTTTCGGGCAACGGACCCTCCTTCATGGCATGAACGGAGAGTCGGCAGGTGAACACGCATTGCCACGGTGTGAGGCCAGCCACCTATTCACTCGCCCACCTCACCGTGTAACACAAGTAGTGGTTCCTGGGTAGTGAAGTGTCATACTGGTAGGAACCTCCTGGTTCCACCAGCCCACAGGGGATTATTGTGTCCGTCCGTCGTGCATCCAAAAATGGGAGGGGTGGGCTGGGTGGAGAGGGAGGGTGGGGANGGGGCTGGGTGGGCTGGGTGGGAGGGGCTGGGTGGGGGGTGGGAGGGTGGGAGGGGCTGGGTGGCTGGGTGGGCTGGTGGGAGGGTGGGGCTGGGTGGGGGTGGGAGGGTGGGGAGGGGCTGGGTGGGGCTGGTTGGAGGGGGCTGGGTGGGGTGGGAGGTGGGGAGGGCTGGGTGGGGCTGGGTGGGGCTGGTGGGGCTGGGTGGGGGTGGGAGGTGGGGAGGGGCTGGGTGGGGAGGGGCTGGGTGGGTAGGGGAGGGTGGGGAGGGGCTGGGTAGGGAGGGTGGGGCTGGGTGGAGAGGGGAGGGGGGAGGGGCTGGGTGGGGCTGGGTGGGGGGTGGGAGGGGTGGGCTGGGTGAGGAGGGGAGGGGAGGGGCTGGTCACCCGTGGTGCCCTTATAAAACTCAACGTTTCACCTACTCACGCCGGCTTCTGCCCGCCCTCACAGTCGGGCATATTTGCGGAATACACCACGCCGCCGTTGACCCTGCAGGCCATTGACCGAGCAACCCGACGTTCCTACCAGCTCCCTGCGCAGGATCTTATGCCTCGAAAGTACAGAAAGTGGCGATTATTGTTATTACCCACAAACTCAGTGACCAGAACAGTGACCTTTTGACATGTGCCTACTTTCAATGAGAAAACGGCCTCTTCGTCCACGTAAAGTCAGACAAAAAAAAACGACATACGAATCAAAATAACGCGTATTTACACGAAAGTAATCGAAATAAGACGACAAAAGATTAGTAGTTTGTCGAGACTGTTCCTCTCCACAGAGAAATCGGTCCGCTGTGGCCAGTCCCGCCTGTGGTAGAGTGCCCCTTGGTGTCTACATCTTCAGTAGTAAACGTTTGTGTTGCTTTAGTATAAATACGAGTTGACTTTGATTCGTATGTTGTTGTTATTGGTTCTTTCGGTAAAGTCACGTAGAAGGGAAGTAATNAAATAATAAAAATAAAACATAATAAAATAACATTATGTTTTATTTTTATTATTAAAGTCACGTAGAAGGGAAGTAATACAATAATAAAAATAAAACATAATAAAACAACATTTTGTTACGTTTTATTTTTATTATTAAAGTCACGTAGAAGGGAAGTAATACAATAATAAAAATAAAACATAATAAAACAACATTTTGTTACGTTTTATTTTTATTATTAAAGTCACGTAGAAGGGAAGTAATACAATAATAAAAATAAAACATAATAAAACAACATTTTGTTACGTTTTATTTTTATTATTAAAGTCACGTAGAAGGGAAGTAACACATAATAAAAATAAAACATAATNAAACAACATTTTGTTACGTTTTATTTTTTTTATTAAAGTCACGTAGAAGGGAAGTAATACAATAATAAAAATAAAACAATAAAATAACATTTTGTTAAATTTTTTTTTATTATTAAAGTCACGTAGAAGGGAAGTAATACAATAATAAAAATAAAACATAATAAAATAACATTTTATTACGT
Source organism: Lethenteron camtschaticum (assembly GCA_018977245.1). Lineage (NCBI taxonomy): Eukaryota > Metazoa > Chordata > Hyperoartia > Petromyzontiformes > Petromyzontidae > Lethenteron > Lethenteron camtschaticum. Next base: position 3,746 of record WFAB01003942.1, read on the forward strand.
TTTATTTTTATTATTAAAGTCATGTAGAAGGGAAGTAAACAATAATAAAAATAAAACATAATAAAAATTACCGAAAGAACCAAGAAGATGAATCCCTGCAGTCACGAAAGCTTTAAATCGAAAAATCATATGTTGTTGTTTTGTCTCACTATACGTGAACGAAGAGGCCGTTAGGTACATGTCAAAATGTCACTGTCCTGGTCACAGAAGCAAAGTTTGTGGGGAATAAAAATAAGAGCCACTTTCTGTACTTTTGAGGCATAAACAATTAGAAATAACACTTTAATAGCCAGGAGAAAAACGTAATAATCTGTTACGCAGCGTATGCAACCACCCAGTCGCACACACACACATCCACACATCCCCAGCTCACTCATCCACCCACTACTCACCCACCCATCCTCCCTCCCACTCGCTCATCCACCACTCACCCACCTACCCTCCCATTCGCTCACCCACGACTCACCTACTCACCCTGCCTCCCACTCGCTCACCCACCACTCACCCACCCTCCCTCCCACTCGCTCACCCACCACTCACCCACCCATCCTCCCTCCCACTCGCTCATCCACCACTCACCCATCCATCCTCCCACTCGCTCACCCACCACTCACCCACCCTCCCTCCCACTCGCTCACCCACCACTCACCCACCCACCCTCCCTCCCACTCGCTCACCCACCACTCACCCATCCTCCCACTCGCTCACCCACTCATCCACCCTCCCTCCCACTCGCTCACCCACCACTCACCCACCCATCCTCCCTCCCACTCGCTCACCCACCACTCACCCACCACTCACCCACCCATCCTCCCTCCCACTCGCTCACCCACCACTCACCCACCCATCCTCCCTCCCACTCGCTCACCCACCACTCACCCACCCATCCTCCCTCCCACTCGCTCACCCACCACTCACCCTCCCTCCCACTCGCTCACCCACGACCCACCCATCCTCCTCCCACTGGCTCACCCACCACTCACCCACCTCCCTCCCACTCCTCACCCTCCCACTCACTCACCCACCACTCACCCACCCTCCTCCCACTCGCTCACCCACCACTCACCCACCCTCCCTCCCACTCGCCCACCCACCACTCACCCACCCTCCCTCCCACTCGCTCACCCACCACTCACCCACCCATCCTCCCTCCCACTCGCTCACCCACCACTCACCCACCCATCCTCCCTCCCACTCGCTCACCCACCACTCACCCCCTCCCACTCGCTCACCCACCACTCACCCACCCTCCCACTCGCTCACCCACGACTCACCCATCCTCCCTCCCACTGGCTCACCCACCACTCACCCACCTCCCTCCCACTCCTCACCCTCCCACTCGCTCACCCACCACTCACCCACCCTCCCTCCCACTCGCTCACCCACCACTCACCCACCCTCCCTCCCACTCGCCCACCCACCACTCACCCACCCATCCTCCCTCCCACTCGCTCACCCACCACTCACCCACCCTCCCACCCACCCTCCCACTCGCTCACCCACGACTCACCCATTCTCCCTCCCACTGGCTCACCCACCACTCACCCACCCTCCACCACCCTCCACTCGCTCACCCACCACTCACCCACCCTCCCACCCACCTCCCACTCGCTCACCCACCACTCACCCCCCTCCCTCCCACTCGCTCACCCACCCACTCCCACCCTCCCTCCCACTCGCTCACCCACCACTCACCCACCCTCCCTCCCACTCGCCCACCCACCACTCACCACCCATCCTCCCTCCACTCGCTCACCCACCACTCACCCACCCTCCCTCCCACTCGCTCACCCACTCATCCACCTCCTCCACTCGTTCACCCACCACTCACCCACTCCTCCACCCACTACTCACCCACCCATCCACCCATCCCCAGCTCACTTGTCTACCCACCACCCACCCATCCTCCATCCCACTCGCTCACCCACCACTCACCCACCCATCCTCCCTCCCACTCGCTCACCCACCACTCACCCATCCTCCCTCCCACTGGCTCACCCAGGGGAGAGTGAAGAGAGCACGTGTGGAGAGAGAGAGAGTGTGAAGAGAGAGTGTGAAGAGCAGGGAGAGAGAGAGGTGGAGATTCACTGAGACAGTAAAAATCGTTTTCATTCCCAGAGGTGAGGCCTAAAATATCACAGAGACACCTGAACACACACACACACACCCATAACACTAACAGGACCCTGCGGGGTGGGCTGGTAGGAATAATACTTTGTACCGGTACAGAGATATCGACCAAGTATAGAGGAGTTAAAGAAAAATTACTGTATTCTAGTGTAACGTTAATTAAAAGTGTTTGTTTTGACAAGAAACGCTGTGAGATTTAAAGACTCGTAGTCTTTCATTTCCAACCACCCTCAACACCACCCCTCCCACGGACGGACGGACGGACGGACAGTCGGACGGACGGACGGACGGACGGACACATTAATCTATTGGTGGTCTAGTCCACTTCGTTCCTACCAGTATAACCCCCCAATCACTCGCTCGTGATCAATAACCCCCCCAATCACTCGCTCGTGATCAATAACCCCCCAATCACTCTCTCGTGATCAATAACCCCCCCAATCACTCGCTCTGATCAATAACCCCCCAATCACTCGCTCGTGATCATAACCCCCCAATCACTCGCTCGTGATCAATAACCCCCCAATCACTCGCTCGTGATCAATAACCCCCCAATCACTCGCTCGTAATCAATAACCCCCCAATCACTCGTATCAATAACCCCCAATCACTCGTGATCGATAACCCCCCAATCACTCGTATCTATAACCCCCCAATCACTCGTGATCGATAACCCCCAATCACTCGTGATCAATAACCCCCCAATCACTCGTGATCAATAACCCCCCAATCACTCGTGATCAATAACCCCCAATCACTCGTGATCAATAACCCCCCAACACTCGCTCTGATCAAACCCCCCCAATCACTCCCTCGTGATCAATAACCCCCAATCACTCGCTCGTGATCAATAACCCCCAATCACTCCCTCGTGATCAATAACCCCCCAATCACTCGCTCGTGATCAATAACCCCCCAATCACTCGCTCGTGATCAATAACCCCCCATCACTCGCTCGTGATCAATAACCCCCCAATCACTCGCTCGTGATCATATANCCCCCAATCACTCGCTCGTGATCAATAACCCCCCAATCACTCGCTCGTGATCAATAACCCCCAATCACTCGCTCGTGATCAATAACCCCCAATCACTCGCTCGTGATCAATAACCCCCCAATCACTCGCTCGTGATCATAACTCCCCAATCACTCGCTCATGATCAATAACCCCCCAATCCTCGTGATCAATAACCCCCCAATCACTCGTGATCGATAACCCCCAATCACTCGTGATCAATAACCTCCCCAATCACTCGCTCGTGATCAATAACCCCCCCAAGCACTCGCTCGTGATCAATAACCCCCCCATCACTCCCTCGTGATCAATAACCCCCCAATCACTCGCTCGTGATCAATAACCCCCCAATCACTCCCTCGTGATCAATAACCCCCCAATCACTCCTCGTGATCAATAACCCCCCCAATCACTCGCTCGTGATCAATAACCCCCCCAATCACTCCCTCGTGATCAATAACCCCCCAATCACTCGCTCGTGATCAATAACCCCCCCAATCACTCGCTCGTGATCAATATACCCCCCAATCACTCGCTCGTGATCAATAACCCCCCATCACTCGCTCGTGATCAATAACCCCCCAATCACTCGCTCGTAATCAATAANCCCCCCAATCACTCGCTCGTGATCAATAACCCCCCAATCACTCGCTCGTAATCAATAACCCCCCAATCACTCGCTCGTGATCAATAACCTCCCCCAATCACTCGCTCATGATCAATAACCCCCCAATCACTCGCTCGTAATCAATAACCCCCCAATCACTCGCTCGTGATCAATAACCTCCCCCAATCACTCACTCGTGATCAATAACCCCCCCAATCACTCGTGATCGATAACCCCCCAATCACTCGTGATCAATAACCCCCCAATCACTCGTGATCAATAACCCCCCCAATCACTCACTCGTGATCAATAACCCCCCCAATCACTCGTGATCAATAACCCCCCAATCACTCGTGATCAATAACCCCCCAATCACTCGCTCGTGATCAATAACCCCCCAATCACTCGCTCGTGATCAATAACCCCCCCAATCACTCGCTCGTGATCATAACCCCCCCAATCACTCGCTCGTGATCAATAACCCCCCAATCACTCGCTCGTGATCAATAACCCCCCCAATCACTCGCTCGTGATCAAAACCCCCAATCACTCCCTCGTGATCAATAANCCCCCCAATCACTCACTCGTGATCAATAACCCCCCCAATCACTCGCTCGTATCAATAACCCCCCAATCACAGAAATGCCAAACCCTCCACGGACGACGGACGGACGGACGGACGGACGGACGGACACATTAATCTATTGTGGTCTGGTCCACTTCGTTCCTACCAGTATAAGGTCCCCCGTATAGCCTCAACAGACTGTAGGGGCAAGTGCTGTTAGCGAGCACCTATGAAGGCCGGCACGGCACACGAGGGGGTGGGTGGCCAGCACCACGCCCGACCGCCTTTGTCTCCCCAGTGCGATGTTTACACATTGCACCAGGTACTCATTTGAGGCTGAGTCGACCTAGGGAGGCCCAGGACAGGTTGGGATAATCGTCACCGGTGTTGGCCGTGAGCGGGAATCGAACCCGGGTCGCCGGGTTCGTAGCGCAGCGTAGCGCTAACCGCTACACCACCGCTCCCCATACACACACTCACAGACACGCTCACAAACACAACCATAACAACAACAACAACCGCCATTCGCCACTAAGCGGCGGTGACGTGAGTGAGTGGCTGGGTGAGCGAGTGGCTGGGTGAGTGAGTGGCTGGGTGAGCGATTGAGTGGCTGGGTGAGTGAGCGGCTGGGTGAGTGAGTGGCTGGGTGGGTGAGTGGCTGGGTGAGTGGCTGGGTGGGTGAGTGGCTGGGTGAGCGAGTGCGTGGCTGGGTGAGTGAGTGGCTGGGCGAGTGAGTGAACGGCTGGGTGAGCGAATGGCTGGGTGAGCGAGTGGCTGGGTGAGTGAGTGGCTGGGTGAGCGAGTGGCTGGGTGGGTGAGTGGCTGGGCGAGTGAGTGAGCGGCTGGGTGAGCGAATGGCTGGGTGAGCGAGTGGCTGGGTGAGCGAGTGGCTCGGTGAGTGAGTGGCTGGGTGAGTGAGTGGCTGGGTGAGTGAGTGGCTGGGTGAGTGAGTGGCTGGGTGAGTGAGCGAGTGAGTGGGTGAGTGAGTGGCTGGGTGAGTGAGTGGCTGGGTGAGTGAGTGGCTGGGTGAGCGAGTGGCTGGGTGAGCGAGCTGTCGGGTGAGCGAGTGGCTGGGTGAGCGAGTGGCTGGGTGAGTGGCTGGGTTAGGATGAGTGGCTGGGTGAGTGAGTGGCTGGGTGAGTGGCTGGGTGAGTGAGTGGGTGAGTGAGTGGCTGGGTGAGCGAGTGGCTGGGTGAGTGAGTGGCTGGGTGAGTGAGTGGGTGAGTGGCTGGGTGAGTGAGTAGCTGGGTGAGCGAGCGACTGGGTGAGCGAGTGACTGGGTGAGCGAGCGACTGGGTGAACGAGCGAGTGGCTGAGTGAGCGAGCGAGCGAGCGGCTGGGTGAGTGAGCGAGCGAGCGACTCACCGTAGACGGTGAGCACGGAGACAACTGTCTGCACGTCGTCCGTGAAGAGGGAGCAACGGTAGTCGCCCTCATCGTCCAGCGTCACGTTGTTGATGAGCACGGAGAGCTCGCTCTTGTTGGCGTGGACCAGCTCGATGCGGCTGTCCTTGAGAGCTGGGACACACGGGGACAAGTGGAGACACGCGGGGTCACGCATAGACACATGGAGACACGGAGTTAATGCGGGGACGCGTAGAGACATGCAGGGACACGCAGAGACACGCAGAGACACGCAGAGACACGCAGAGACACGCAGGGCAGCAGAGACACGCAGGGACACGCAGAGACACGCAGGGACACGCAGAGACACGCAGGGACACGCAGAGACACGCAGAGACACGCAGGGACACGCAGAGACACGCAGGGACACGCAGGGACACGCAGAGACACGCAGAGACACGCATAGACATGCAGAGACACGCGGGGTTACACAGACACATGGAGACACGGGGTCAATGCGGGGACACGCAGAGACACGCAGAGACACGCAGGGACACGCAGAGACACGCAGAGACACGGAGAGACACGCAGAGACACGGAGAGACACGCAGAGACACGCGGGGTTACGCATAGACACATGGCGACACGGGGTCAATGCGGGACACGCAGAGACACGCGGGGTTACACATAGACACATGGAGACACGGAGTTAATGCGGCGACACGTAGAGACACGTGGAGACACGCGGGGTTAATGAGGAGACACGCAGAGAGATGTGGAGACACGTGGAGACACGCGGGGACAGCTGGATATGGATATCCTTGACAGCAGGGACACACGGAGATGAGCAGGTGAGAAAGTGAGTGAGTGGGTGACCAAACAGGTGAGAGTGAGTGAGCAGGTGAGAGTGAGTGAGCAGTTGAACAGATGGGCGGGCGGGTGAGTGACCGGGCGGTTGAACAGGTGAGTGTGGGCGGCGGGTGAGTGAGTGGATGAGCGAGTGGCCGGGCGGTTGAACAGGTGAGTGAGTGAGCAAGTGAGTGAGTGAGTGAGTGGATGAGCGAGTGGCCGGGCAGTTGAACGGGTGAGTGAGCGAGTGAGTGAGTTAGTGGCCGGACAGTTGAACGGGTGAGTGAGCGAGAGAGTGAGCGGGTGGATGGTTGAACGGGTGAGTGAGCGAGTGAGCAAGTGTGTTAGCGGGCCGGGCGGTTGAACGGGCGAGTGAGCGAGTGAGTGAGCGAGTGAGTTAGTGGGCCGGGCGGTTGAATGGGTGAGTGAGCGAGTGAGTGAGCGAGTGAGTTAGTGGGCCGGGCGGTTGAATGGGTGAGTGAGCGAGTGGCCAGGCAGTTGAACGGGTGAGTGAGCGAGTGAGTGAGTAAGTGGCCGGGCAGTTGAACGGGTGAGTGAGCGAGAGAGTGAGCAGGTGGATGGTTGAACGGGTGAGTGAGTGAGTGAGCGAGTGAGTTAGCGGGCTGGGCAGTTGAACGGGTGAGTGAGCGAGAGAGTGAGCGGGTGGATGGTTGAATGAGTGAGTGAGCGAGTGAGCGAGTGAGCGAGTGAGTTAGCGGTTGGATGGTTGAACGGGTGAG